>BQNB010029678.1:0-54536 GCA_026074375.1 Tanacetum coccineum
TTCCTTTTTCAAATTCTCTTCCTTAATATTACGGTCACATATAACTATTCTTAATTGCTCATCAATCTTTTGTTCTCTTTCTATTAATTCAAACCTCAGCATTTAACAAATTATTAACTACTGTATTCCGGGGTGTATGAGAGACAGATAGGACATCAGATTCATGCACATCATTATCTATTATCACATATGCATCATTTGGAACCATAGATGCATTATTTTGTACAACCGGCATTGCGTTGTCCTTTAGATATTGATCATAAGGAGTCATATTACTATCACTCGTATAATCGGCATGTGAGTCAACAACGTAGTTTGGTTGTACATCGTCCTGCATCTCGTGTTCTTCATGATGATCACAAACAGCATCTTGATAATGGTCATGGTCTTGTACCTCAGATAAGACGTCCGAATCATAAGACGGACCGACTTCATCATAAACTGGATCTGCGGATGATAGATTAGCCATGAACATGGTTTGTGCCGTAGGAGCCTCATCAACATCAGAATCATACGCATCACATTCATCGGCTTGAAACATATTATCCACATTGAGAGCTAAGTCTTGAACCGGTTGCTTATCCACATCTTCATCAATAGCATTGTCCTGTCCACCAGCTAGGAACAATAACTGCTCTTCATCCAAGACTACCCCATTCTCTTGAGCTTGCATCAGCAACATCTTGTCTTTAAAGTATTCGGAGTTCTGTGGACGCTTGGGTTGAGTGCAGTTCCTTGCTATGTGACCTACCCCGTTGCAGTTGTAGCACTTAACCTGTCTAGCTTGACCCGGATTGGCATTCCCCACTCTGTTCTGTTCTGTCGACCCTGAACATTCTGAACTACAACCCTGCCGTCTTGTACAGTAGCTTGATTCCTCGGATTTGATGAGGTTCTAAGTTGATTGTTTGTTTGAGGAAGAAAGGTTTTGTATGACTGGGTGAGTAAGGCAAGTGTGTTGGTTAGGTTCTCGATTAGGTTGTCAATTGGAGAAAGTCCCAAGTCAGATTGTGGAGTGTCAGACGACTGTGGTTGATGATATGTGGTCGGTGGATTTGTTAATGACTGAGAATGATAATGTTGAGGTGAAACATTTGACATCAAGGCAAGAGGATCAACTGTCTGTTATGTGAGGCGTTCCAACATCATCTTATTCTTATTGGTATGTGCCTCGTGTTGCTTCAAGTAAGCATATAGCTGATCAAAGTTTGAATCCTTCAAGCGTTTGTTAAGTTTCACAGCAGTAACAAATCTACCCCATTCAAGTAGCATGTTATTCACAAACTTTGAGTTCAACTGTATTTTTGACATTGTCATCCTGATGTTCCGCATGTCATTGATGAGTTTGGCGAACCAGACATAATAGTCGTGAATGGTTTCCCCTTTGTTCTGACGAAAGTGTTCAAAGTCATCATACAGTTATGATTTACGGTCTTCCTTTGTTAATTTTGATCCTTCCAAAAGCATCTTCACATTGTCCCATATGTCCTTTGCATCAGTGTAATGATTAATGAGTGAATAGATATCTTTTGGTAAACCTTGAAGTATGATGTTTGTTGCCCGAATGTCTGCATTGTACCTATCCTTCTCATCCTGTGACAGATCCGAATAAACTCGAGGTCGTTCAGGACCCAGATTGAGTGGACCTTCAGTTCCTCGCCAACAATTTACTCGCGTGGGTCCCCATCTAAAATTGTCCATCATCTTTGACTTTAAATGTTTTACCCCATTATCCATACCCCGACCATTATAATACAAATACGTTGTTGGCCATAGGACGCTAAGGTCAAACAG
Source organism: Tanacetum coccineum (assembly GCA_026074375.1). NCBI lineage: Eukaryota > Viridiplantae > Streptophyta > Magnoliopsida > Asterales > Asteraceae > Tanacetum > Tanacetum coccineum. The sequence goes on from BQNB010029678.1 coordinate 1,795, forward strand.
CCTTATCAAGCATAGGTGGTCGGGTATCAGAACCGGCACATTAGATGTCCTTAAAAGATTATCTATAGTGATTACTTGTGATATGATTAAGTTGATTCGAGTCAATGATTAGTTGATGTATGTTAAAAGTGATGATTGTTTGTTGGATTAGGTGATATTTGTTTGATTGTTATTTGGTTTGTTGAATTAAAAATGTTAACTTAATGTTGATAATGAAACTTAGGCAAAAAGCAGTGAAGTTTTGTCAAAAGGCAGTGAAGTTTTGTCAAAAGGCAATGAAGAATATGAGTCAAAACGCAGTGAAGTATTGTCAAAACGCAATGAAGAATCTGAGTCAAAACGCAATGAAGAATCTTGAGTCAAAACGCAATGAAGAATCTTGAGATTTGATCAAAACACAATGAAATCTTGAGACTTGAATTCAACGCAACATGAGATTTGATCAAAACGCAACCAATTAAAAAATTGGGCAGAGTTTCCCTTAGTCAAAACGCAACAAAAGTCTTCAAAACGCAACCTGCAGTCAAAACGCAATGACCAAAACGCAACCTCTAAGTCAAAACGCAACGACCAAAACGCAACCTCTAATAAGACAAAACGCAGTACAATAGTACTATACAAAATGACAAAACGCAATGTACTTTCTTCACCAAACGCATGAAAAAAAAGAAAAAAAAAAAAACAAAAAAAAAAAAAAAAAAACAGAATAAAAAAAAGAGGATAAAAAAAAAAAGAAAAACAAAAAAAAAAAAAAAAAAAAAAAAAAAAAAAAAAAAAAAAAAAAAAAAAAAAATAAAAAAAAGAAAAGAAAAAAAAAAAAAAAAAAAAAAAAAAAAAAAAAAGAAAAAAAAAAAAAAAGAAAAAAAAAGAAAAAAACAAAAAAAAACAAAGAAAGAAAAAAAAAAAAAAAAAAAAAAAAAAAAACAAAAAAAAAAAAAAAAAAAAAAAAAGAAAAATGAAAAAAAACAAAAAAAAAAAAAAAAAAAAAAAAAAAAAAAAAAAAAACAAAAAAAAAAAAAAAAAAAAAGATAAATAACAGAAAAAAAAATGAAAAAAAAAAAAAAGAAAAAAAAAAAAAAAGAAAAAAAAAAAAAAAAAAAAAAAAAAAGAAAAAAAAAAGAAAAAAAAAGGATTGAAAAAAAAAAAAAAAGAAAAAAAAAAAAGGAAAAAAAAAAAAAAAAAGAGAAAAAAAAAAAAAGGAAAAAAAAAAGGAGAAGAAAAATGAAAAAAAATAAAAAAAAAGAAAAAAAAAAAAAAATAAAATGAAAAAAAAAAAAAAATAAAATAAATAAAGAAAAAAAAAAAAAAAAACAAGAAAAATAAGAAAAAAAAAAAAGACAAAAAAAAAAGAAAAAAAAAATAAAAAAAAAAAAAATGAAAAAAAAAAATAAAAAAAAAAAAAGAAAATAAGGCAAAAAAAAAAAAAAATGAAAATAAAGAAAAATAAATTAAAAAAAAAAGGAAGAAAAAAGAAAAAAAAAAAATAAAAAAGAAAAAAAAAAGAATGTCTCAGAAGGTCAAAAATCAACGAAGAAAATACGAACCTTTTTCACCTAAAAAACACCTAAAAAACACCCTTTGAACGTTTTTCAACTTGTTTATTTTGCCCAACAAAGTCGAAAACTTGGTCCTAGAAGGTTATAACAACTATAAAAACACTAACTTTAACATCACAAACATGAGAATCAAAGAGTGTCAAGAATAAGACCAAAAAAACATCAAAAACCAAACTTTTGATCTAAACTAACCAAGGAAACGCACACACAATCTAGCTACTCATCCCAGGGCACTGATACCAATTGTAGTAATACATGATATCATAACACATAGCTGGATATTGGTTGTGGGAAATTATCTAGAGAGAGAAAGTAGAGGTTGTAGTGAGAGAAAAACCAATGAAGCTTTGTAATTCAAATGAACAACCAACCCCTTCCCATGGCTAGGAAGGGGTAATATATACATGAGTGGTTTATGCCTCCTAATGGGCTTGAGTAGGGCTTTACAAATTGGGCTAGAAGGCCCGGCCATAACTAGTAGTCATAAAACGCTACAATTAGACAACGAGCTATGCTATTCTAGATTATACACGGGGTGACCGAGTCTTTTTCATAATCCTAACAAAGAAGTTTCCATCAAACAATGCCAAAAAACAGTTTGCAAATGAAGGTGTTATTGTAAGTTGTTGAAAGGTGAGGCTTCATATCAGGTTGTATCTTTGGTAGATGAGCGTACTTGTGTCAGAAATTTCAATTATGGTAGGCTTGTTAGTTACAAATGGATACGAAGGAATTTTAGGGATAAAATCAAGGGGAATCCATAAATTACTATAGATCAAATAGTTGATTTAGTGAAGAAGAAATACAAATGTATAATCAGTCATACCCAGTGTAAGAATGCTAAGGACTTTCCTTTAAATGAATGTGATGTTGCCATTAAAGAAAGAAACACGAGTCTCTCCCTTTGGCAATTTAGGCTCCCATTACAAACCCTAAATCGATCTTGCTTTAATTCTTCTTCTAAACTATGTTATTCCTTGGTTCTGTTATTAAGTATGTTTAAACCCCATTGTTCAATAAGACATAAGTATTCAATATTTAGAATAATCTAAAATTTATAGGTTTCTCTCTCTCAATGCATCCGATTTCTCTAAAGATCCTAAATATCCCTAATCGTCCCACTAATTTGGCCCTATCCTTTGTTTCATGCCTCGATCGGCTAAATTGTATGTCTAACATCATTGTTTGTCACATCTACTTTTTCAAATTCGTTGTGTGTCTCAAAGATTAAGGAAATTAGTGTTTTCGTTTACTTTTTCGGGTTCTTCAAATATCCTTTTTTTGTTTTTGATTTGTAAAATTGTAAGAATATTGGGAAATGGTTGGTGAAGTTAGATTGGGTGAAACAAAAAAGAAGACAATAAACTTAAGATTGGTTTATAAATCAGTTTTATTTATTGAAAAGAAGAAAAATCCCTCTCCCTTGGCGAAAAACCTAGGCAATCCTGATCTTCCAAAAGACCTTAAAATCGACTTTAATCTGATCGTTCGATCCTCATAAAACATCAATATTGATATGGAGTATGATTAAAACTCATTTTTAATCCTATTACATGTCTTGATTTGTTTGTTTTTGAAGATTGCGTTAGTGTTTGTAGTCGTTTTTAGGTTTTTATTAAAATCTTTTAGTGTGTTATTTTTCAATACGAATGCGAATTCATTACGGTTGCTTACGTCCCTGTGGTTTTGAGTGTCTGATCCTACTGATTGGTTGCTGCTACTGAATTCGGTTTGGGTTTATATGTTTTGGGAATGGAACGAGGTTTTTTGTGTCAAAAGGGAGTGGGGTTGGGAGAGGGGTAAAGGAAAAGATTGTTGTCGTACCACCTCTAGTAGAGGAACATGGTCCGGGTGGTCCTATGCTAGAGAGGGTGACGATTTCTGGTAATAGTAGTGGTACGCAGGATGGGAATGTTGATTGTTCTACTAATACACTGATTTCTGCAAAGAAGATTGGTGGGGGTATAAAAGATTCTGGTGATGCGACGAATACGCCAAATGATGAGAATATTAGTGGACTACTCTAATGTTGCTGCAATGTTACTAGTTTCACCTACAGGTCCTGATTCCCTCCGGTCCCTACATTGATCCTAAAGTATTACTAGTTGTCACAAATACACCCGACAAAGCGAAAACACGGGTATGCGAACGAAGAATGAATCAATCCACTCTATAAACACAAGATACAAAATATGAAAATCTAAAAAAGCATTAAATTGAAAAGTGTCATGAAGATCATCCACCTCAAATACAGATTTGAGTGAAGTCCCAACAAGAACACAACACATAGTCGCCAATTATTACAACACATAAGCCCACGCAGGGGTCCATACTAGTCTCAAACCAAAACCTCAAAGTACTCAATTTCAGTACAAAACTTAAATCAAATCTTCCAGAAATACAATCCATACAGGATATCTTAAAGTCTGCTAACACACATCATAATCCTACTGATCATTTCCTTCACCTGAAAATGATACTCGAAAACGTCAACAATAATGTTGGTGAGCTCGTAGGTTTGGAGAAAACCCAGTCGTTGTGCCAATATTTCAAACAGTGGACAATTGTGCAATATGACAGTGAATATATGCAAAACAATCACAAACCCATGACTTAGCATCCCCGCTAATCATGTACCAAGACCTAGCATCCCCGCTAGTCTTATCACCAGTGTGTACCAACGCTCTTGGGGTCGCAACCCCGAGGTCATACGCACCTAAAAGCCTACCAGCTGGAGCATTTACAATAGGGCAGACCCTTCACAAAACATAGCAAATCCATGCTAATCACATCCCTTGCCATGCACCTCAATGCATGCAAGTAAAATCAAACCACATAATATTCACATAGCAGTCATAAGCACATAAATTGTCCCAAAAACAAAACCATCTTTCGCAAAGTTCCAAAAAACAGTTCAAAACACATTTGAGTATCATTTTCGTCCAACTGAAAAGATTTTAAAAAGTGGGCGCTAACGAGAACTCACTCAAGCAAAGGTCTCAACATCTAACTCATATCACACTAGCAAATGCACACGACCGTCCGAAATAACACGACCTAGTCAATTAACGTTCCACTTAACATTTATTTCTAAACAGTTTTTTCCCGGTTTGAGATGCATATGGTTAGAATGCGCGTTTGTACGTCATTCTTAACGTATTCAGTGAGGTGTGATGGTTGATAGACTTATCTTTAAAAATTACATACTTTCAACTCATCAACGTTAGTATAATATATATATTAAATACCTTGCTAATAAATAGAGATAAGTAATATGATAATAATAAATACTTATATATATATTTCCACAAGTCCATTCGGTGTACTTAGTTACCATAAAATGATCATTTATACTATATGAAATGAAACGTTTATTCACGTTAAACATTTGAGAGAAGTTTCGGGAAAATATATTTTTCGTCTTTTAGTCGACTTATTAAGATAATAATATTTCATTATAAATCAAAAACAAGTTCACGTTTTGTAGTAAAAAATTCTAATAAACTTTTTATGAACTTTGACATGACCTCTACTTATATAATGTTTTTTCCAAAGTTTCAAACCTTAAATTCAACCACTTTTCACAATTTCAACATTTTCCGAAAAAAATCTCAAAATCACCTTTCGCAACTATTTTCAAATCCCATTTCTCAAGACGACTTTCAATAACATTTTATAAGAATACTTCACTTTCTCAAAAGTCCTTCATCAAGAACCAAGTAAGCTATAGGAGAGAAACACAAGAAAGTAGAAGAGATTTCAATCCAATAGCCAAAACCATAATGAGCCATGGGCTTATAAGACCAAATAAGCTTAAAAAATGAGCTTATGAGCCACGCACACCATAAATTAAGCAACCCACAACCACGAATTCCCCCTAGGCTCTGGTACCAACTGTACATAATAAGATATCACTAACTAGAGATGATCCGGAGGTCGAGGAGGATTAAACAAGAACTTAGCCATATTAGATTGATGAGAAAAAAAGGAAAGATGTGTATGTGATAGAAGCAGAGAAACACACCCACACACCTTATGAGAACATACAATAATGAATCCTCACCCCTCCATGGAAGTATAGAGGGGGTATATATAGGTCAAGACAAGGGAAACTATTCTAACTTAACAATTCCAGTCCCTGCAGGTCTTACCTATTGATAACTAGTGTAATTTTGGATAAGTCAACATATTTTAAGGCTAACAGTTTTCAGGTTTGATGCATAGAGGTCAGAAGCGCGTTGTATGGCCACCCTTAACGTTTTTAGTGGTGTGATGATTGATGATTTATCTTCAAAAATAACATACTTCTAAATCATACCTTAGTATAATATATATACTTATACTATTTAATAATATAGTAGAGTAATATAAGAAAATTCTCATAATAAACACTTATAAATATACTTTGGTAAATCCATTTGGCACTCTTTGTTACCATTAATTCATTATTTAAATTACAAGAAACGAAACGTTTATTTATACTAAACAAGTTAGAGACGTTTCGTAAAAATATAGTTTTCATCTTTTAGTCGACTTATTAAAATAATAAAATAATAAAATTTTATTGTTAAATCAAAAAATCATGTTTTGAGAAAAAAATTCTAAGTATAGACTTTTTATGAAATTTTGACATGACCCATTCGTTTATACAACGTTTTTCAAGGTTTTTAAACCTTAATTTTAAACACAAGACTTGAAGCCAGATAGGGTATCCTAGGGGCTCGGGTTTCCTTCTTTTTGTGTCGGGTTCACTTAAAACTCAAAAACTTTGATCGTAAAATATTACCTAAAGTTACTAAGCATTTTTAATCACTTTAAAAATACTTTTCCCATAACTTAAAGTATTTACACGACATATTTCCAACTTAAACTTCCCAAAATTCATTTTGAACATTAACGGACGTGTCGGGATTCGTTTTCGACATTTCAAGCTATACACGAGACAAACCTCCCAGAACTCAGTCAACATAATAAAACCCTCTAAAAAGGAATATAATACACAACATAACACAAAATACCTCAATCACATTAATTTCACCACCGTTAACACGGTACAAGTTCTAATGAAACTGACAAACGTCAAATAGTCAGGACTAAATTAGAACATTCAAAATTCACAAAAGGGCAAGGGTTACATTCTACCCCCTTAAAAGAATTTTGACCCCAAAATTCAGCTACTGACATAACTAAATAGATGCGGATACTTAAGTTTCATCTGGTCTTCATGTTCCCATGTGAAATCAGGTCTACGTTTCGAATTCCACCGAACCTTGACGATGGCAATTCTACTCTGCTTAAGCTTCTTGAACTCTCTCTCTAAGATTTCCATAGGTTCTTCCACAAAATTCAACTTAGCATCAACTCGAATCTCACCCAAAGGTACTTGCAGTGTTAGATCAGCCAAACACTTCTTAAGGTTCGACACGTGGAACATGTCATGAACACCATTAAGCTCTTTAGGTAAATCTTGCCTATAGGCCACTGGACCGATCCTCTTAATGATCTCAAATGGTCCAACGAACCTAGGTGCTAATTTTTCCTTCTTCTTAAAGCGTACCACACCTTTCTATGGCGACACTTTGAGCAAGACATACTCACCAACACTAAACTCTAAGGGTTTACTTCTCTTATCGGCATAGCTTTTTTGACGATCACGCACAACCTTAAGTCTATACTTAATCAGCGAGATCTTCTCAGTGGTTTCTTGCACTAACTCAGGCCCTATCAAATTCCCTTCTCTAACTTCTACCCACATAATTGGTGATCGACACTTCCTACCATACAAGGCTTCAAATGGTGCACACCGCACACTAGAATGATAACTATTGTTATACGAAAACTCAGCTAATGGAAGATGAACATCCCAATTTCCCCTGAAGTCTAGGACGCAAGCTCTAAGCATGTCTTCCAAGGTCTGAATAGTACGCTTACTCTGACCATCGGTCTGAGGGTGGTAAGTCGTACTCATGTCTAATGGGGTTCCTAATGCCTCTTGCATTGACTGCCAAAATCTTGATTTGAAGCGACTATTACAATCAGGTATGATCGAGATTGGTACACCATGCCTAGCAACAATCTCATTTAGATAGAGTCTAGCTAACCTATCCATCTTATAGTCCTTACGTATAGGTAGAAAATGAGCAGACTTAGTCAATCGGTCCACAATGACCCAGATTGTGTCATGCCTACTACTAGTCCTTGGTAACTTAGTGACAAAATCCATTGCTATCCTTTCTTATTTCCATTCAGGGATCTCAGGTTGCTGCAGTAAGCCAGATGGCCTCTGATGTTCAGCCTTAACCTTCAAACAAGTCAAACACCTACTAACATATACCGCTATATCTTTCTTCATTCCTGGCCACCAATACCTATCTCTAAGGTCATAATACATCTTATCAGCTCTCGGGTGTACAGAGTACTTCGACTTATGGGATTCATCCATTATTAGGGTTCTCACATCACCCTTCAAAGGAACCCATATTCCATCTAGGTAATACAACACTCAATCACTCCTAAGTTCCATCAATTCATCCATTCCTCGTTGCATTTCTGCCAGCTCGTCAGATGCCTCTTCCTGAGCTGCTAGTATCTTATCCTTCATACTCGACTAAAGGGTCATATTTATAGCTCAAATTATCTTAGGTTTCACTCTCTCTTTCCTACTCAGTGCATCAGCTACTACATCCTCCTTACCAGGATGGTAGCAAATTTTGAAATCATAGTCAATGAATGGCTCTATCCAGCGACGCTAACGCATGTTAAGTTACTTTTTGTTAAAGATGTTGATTGTGCAAATATGGGCACGATCAGGCTTCAAAGGGATCAAAGAGTTCTTGTGATGGTTGCTGGATTGCCAAGTCTTAGATAACCTATGTCAACACAAATGGAAACACTACGTTAAGTGAAGCGCAGGGGGTGTCCCTGCGAATCACCTCTGACGTGAGAGTAAGTATGTGCTTTGTAGAGTAAAGCAAGGTAAAATAAGTGTGTATGAAAGTGTTAGTTAAACCTGGAGATCTAACCATCTATTTATAGGTGTGAAAATAGGATGGATGAGGCCTAACAGGAAAACCAGTGAATGTGGGGGGTGTCTTACGATTTAAAGGGTGATTGCAAGAACTGTGTACCACAATCTCTACCTTGGCGGGAAAGCCTTGGTAGAGAGGGTGAACGTAGGTTTTGACTTAGCCAAACCTTTGCCCTAGTTTCGTCAAAGACCTCCCGCGAAGGGTGTAGGCCTTCGCGTGGCGGATTCCCATACTGGTAATCATCCCGAAGATGATTGGCCACTCAAAACTATTCGAAGACCCTATAGTATAATTAGGAAGAGGATCCTATTCAAGCTCGAAAGGGAGGCCTTTGACCCAGAGGGGAAGGTACGTTATCAAGCCCCCTAGTCGAATATAATGTATGCATCTATGAATGCATTACTTTTGACTTCAAACAGCAAATCACTCTGAGTCCATATTAAAGGTCCAGGTACGTGTGCTGTATGCATTAAATGCTACTCTCCGCTTTACGAGGAGTGAAGAAAAGTCTTTCTTGAGAAATGTGCGCGTATTACTTTAGAATTGAAATTTAAATTTCAAAATTTCTTCAATCTTCCTGGATGCGCGTACGACCCAATTTGATTCACCCTCCGTTATTAAATAAACTACTACCACGACTTTGCATACAACTGCCTCCCGTTACCATCTTCAATTCCGTTTATAAGTCATCCTTCCATAAGGTAATTACTTATTTCCTTGATCTTTCATGCATTCTAAATTCGTCATTTCTACCCAAACGTGCACCTTGTCAAAAGAACAACTTAATTAATTTCTTCACAATTATGACATTCCTCGGCCTATCAGGGTTATTCTTCCCAAAAAGTCTGAGACCATTTATGATGCCCCTTTAGGTTTTGTTGGTCTGTATACTCATCACTTCTCCCTTTCCAACTTAAGACTCCCTATTCCTTTATTCATATGCGATGTGTTAAACTACTTCAAGGTACACATATCACGCTTTAATCCCTTCGGTATGATAAAGCTGACAACTTTTGCCATAATATGCAAGGCTTATGGTGGCGAACCTTCCGTCGACCTCCTTCATTCTTTCTTAAAACTTGGTCGCGCTGGTGACTGGTTGACCCTTTCCAATAGAGGTGGTGCTGATGTGCCCAAAGCCTTAATAAAACCCATAACTCATCTTGAGAACTGGAAAGGTAGTTTCTTCTATATAGAAAATAAGATAATCCCTTCCAAATACTCGAAACTTCTTCTTGAAGATAATAAGTTAGACAAAAATTCCTTTAAAGATAAGATTCATGTGCAACCTTAAACTGACCCTTTGTACACCTAAATCTCTACTTATCCTTGTATCGTTCGGACCTTTCCGGACCCCATACTTTATCTTGCAGGTCTAAAGACCTCATGGAAATATAGCCCTAAAAGGCCTGTTATCTATCATCGTGGACAGGGTACGGGTTGGTTTGTTACGTAATGTGTGACTTGACCTGTTTTGTCTTGTAACTTATGTTGTAATGTTTTGTGTTTTATAGAAATGGATTTCAGGAGTTTTATGATCCAAGAAGTTAACGGTGAGTTCAACTTCCCTCCCGAGGGAGGTTTGGATGACAATCAAGGTTCTCTGTCTGCGAAGTATGTGAACAATGAAACTCCCATCATTAATACGGAGCCCATATTTGTTGTGCTCCTTTCAAATGTTGCTAATAATATCATTGATTCCAGTAATACCTCTTCTGGTGATGAGTTACCCCCAGTACATCCCTCTACATCTTTTTTCCTTGATGTGGGTGAGAAGTCAAAGGCTGCGGGGAAAAGGAAACTTGCTGCTGATGCTCTTCGAGAGGGTTCTGGGTTCCTCACACAAGCTAAGAAAAGGCTCCTTTCAGTGAAGTAAGGTTGCTGGTGATGCCTCAACTCCATCTGAAGTTGATGAGTGCTCTGATATTTTAAGGTAAATTTAACATGTGATAAAAGTATTTGTACCTTCATTGACCACTTTACTAATGTCCTTTCCTTTTCTTCTTATTGCTCTTATATAGAGTTTCCTTTTGCCAGGGAATTAAAGGATGCCATTGATTGCCACTGGGTTGTTGGTCATGTCACTCCTCCTTCTTGGAAGCAGCATTTGAGGGATATTAGCATAGAACAGCTCTACGATATACATGATAGAGCCTACATGCATTAAGCTATTTTAGACAATATGTTGAGCAGTAGGACTCGGGAGCTTATTTCTGCATTGCATAAAGCCAGGGCATCCTGCGATGCCATTCAAGAGAGAGAGAGAGAGAGAGAGAGAGAGATTAAGAGGGATAAGGCCTATGTTGAGCTTGAAAAGAAATGCAATGAATCCCTTTAAGATTTAGATAAAAATCCTCTTGTTTCTGACATGCACTCTGAAATTGAGACTTTACAGGGTCAGGTGAATGGTCTTCACAATGAGTATGGCAGGCTTCTTCTTGAAGAGAGGAAATGGGCTAATTATGAGCAGACTCTGTCAATTCTTCACGCCAAAGTCGAAGGTCTCGAGTCCAAAAAGGAGATGACTCAAGGCTTCTAAAATCTAGGTGTTGCAGGAGATTGATAGCTTGAGGCGGGATAAGGCTTCCATAGTATCAAAGGTTGTTCCTAATGCGGCAATTTGAACTTTTCATAGTGATGTAGTATGGGTGTCCTGTTTGCTAGGCTTGATAGGGTACTAACAATCATGGTATGATGCACCCATTCGAAAAGTAGCCAATTTAAAGGAGCCTTTTATTCTTGAGAAGATGCCCGGCTATCGTACATCTTTAAAAGATGAGTATGATCGAGCTGGAGAAGATATGGCCAATGCTTCCTAATCCTTCTTGTCTGAGTTCACTTTGAATCCTTATGCTTCTGTGGAGCAGTTATTGTCAATGAAGCCTCGATCACTTTGATCTTCGAAGGCTCTTTGAAATTTGCCTGTGTAGGCTTTATTTTTGACTATCCGGGTGGTTTATACCCGTGGCTTTTTTGAACGACTATCAATTGTTGACATGTTTATGAACATTTACTAATTGTATTAGGCTTAGGTGTGGCCGTAATGTTAAGTAATCTTGCTTATTTGTAGCATTATTGAACAAATGTATGTTTTCAAATAGGGGGTTGCGACCGCGCCCTAACTTTTTGCATATGAAGGTCTTTGAATTAGAGACCTTTAAGAAAAGTAGCGTGAGTTCAGGTGATATAAAGACCAATGGTGGCCTTGTTGTCATCCCCCCTCCCGAACGTTGAAACTTATAATAACTTTCTTTGCCCTTAACATGACTTTAGGTGTTGTTCTCGAAAGGTTTTCATTGTGTGGCCCATCTTCAAGCCCATTTGATACGATATTCTAAGTATGAATAACTATTTGCCTTAACATGGATTTAGGTAGTTTTTTATGAAAGGCTCACGTGTGGCCCTTCTTCACCCCTTCGAACATTAGGATATGGTAATAAAGTTTGTACTCTGAAGAAATCCGTTTCATTGATAGTGTAGAAATATTTACATCATTTCAAGCATGAACACTTAGTTTGCTACACTTTAATGAGGATTTAGAAGAATTAAACAAAAAAATTTGCAAATAGTAATTTCTATATGTAGAACTTACGCAGGTTTGACCCATTCCATGTTCGATCAATTGGGGAACCAAATAATGTTTCTAGTATATGTAGCCTCCACTTCCATAGGGCTTCTACACATTTTAGGGCATTCCCATTTGGTCTATCTTCCTTGTAATTCTGCATTACTCGTTACTATTAATCCTAAGAGCGTAGGTGCCTGGTTTTGAAGTAATAACGAACAAGGCTTGATATAGTCCCTCAAGTTTCTGTTTATAATAAGGTGCTCTTTAATCGAAGCTATCTCCCTTCTTTCTTCGAGTATATCTAGGTCTTCCCTGCGTCTTTTCTCGTTTTGTTTAGGGTCAAAATCCTGGATCCTTCTTGTTTCTATGCTTATCTCTATGCGGATCATGGCTTCGGAACTGTAGACTAAGTTAAAAGGAGTTTCTCTGTTGCTGGACTTTGGAGTTGTTCTGTGTGCCCATAAAACTTGTGGTAGCTCGTCAACCCATCCCTGGTGGGTCTTCCCTATCATGCGTTCTATTCCTTTGACTATTTATCTGTTTGTTACTTCTACCTGCCCATTTTCTTGGGGGTGATAGACTGATGTGAGGGATTGAAGTATTCTGAGTTTTAGGCAAAAAAACAAGGAACGTGCCTTCTGCGAATTGCTTCCCATTATCTGAGATTATAATTTGGGGTGTTCTGAACCTGCATACTATGTGTTCCCATACGAATCTCTCCATATGCTTCCTCGTTGTTAATGTTAGTGGCTTCGTTTCAACCTATTTTGTGAAATAGTCAGTGGCTACTACTAGGAATCTTGCGCCTCCTGGTGCTATTGGAAATGGTCCCACGATGTCGATTCCCCATTGTGAGAAAGGCCATGCCGACATTATGGATGTCATCTCTTGCTTTGGCTTTCTAGGTATTAGAGAATGAATTTGAAAGGTTTCACATCTCTGGATCAAACCCTTAGCATCTTTATGCATTGATGGCCAGTAATATCCCAACCTTAGGATCTTTGACATAACCGACCGTGGACCTGCATGCATTCCGCATGAACCTTGATGTACTTCTTGGATGATGCTTTTGGCCTGTGTTTCTCCTACACATCTTAACCATGGCGACAAGTATGATCTTCAATATAGTGTTTCGTCCATTATCCTGTATAACGGAGCTTTTATTCATAGCTTTCTTGCTTTTTGTGGGTCATCTGGGAGTTTGACCAACTGTAAGTACTCCTGGATAGGTATCATCCAGCTATCTTCTTTCTCCTGTGTTACGTCTGCAACTTTCCTTTGCGTGATTGACTTGTCTTGTATAAACTCTACTAAGACTTCTTTAACAAGATTAGAGAAGGTCATCGAAGCCAATTTACTTAGAGCATCTGCCTTTTTGTTTTGGTCTCTTTTGATATGTTCTATCGAGTGGCAGGGGAAGTTAGCTAACAACTCCTTTGCTTTCTCTAGGTATTGCTTAATAATGGTTTACCTTTCCTCGAAGAGTCCATTGACCTGGTTGGCCACTAACTGAGAATCTACAAAGATTGTTAGTTCTTGGACCTTCATTTCCTTCGCTATGCGCAGGCCTGCCAGTAGTGCTTCGTATTCTGCCTCATTGTTAGTGGTTTTGAATTCAAACCTTAGGGTGTAGGTGTATTCTTTCCCTTCTGGACTGACTAGTATTAGACTTGCTCTGGAGCCATCGGAGCTTGAGGCTCCATCAGTGAACAATTTCCATGCTTTTTTCGGCTCTGGTTCTTTTCTTTTGGCTTCTTCATCCTTTGCTCCTTCTTCATCCTTTGAAGGTGTTTCAGCTAGGAAGTCGGCCAGTATCTGTCCCTTGACTGAATTTCTTCCTCTGGATTCGATCTCGTGCTCTCCCAATTCAATAGCCCATTTGGCTATACGCCCTGACTTTTTTGGTCTAGCGAGGATCTGTTTTATTGGTTTATCGCTTAGGACCTGAATGGGGTGAGCTTAGAAATATCTTCGGAGTCTCCTGGCGGCATATACTAGGGCTAGTATCAGTTTTTCCAATTCTGGATATTCTAACTCAGCTCCCTGTAGTGTTCAACTTACAAAGTACACGGGAACTTATTTCTTACCCCTCTCTGCCATCAATACTGCGCTTATACTTTCTTCTGAGGCTGCTAGGTACATTATCAGGGTTTCTCCTTTGATGGGTACAGTTACCGTTGGTAGTGCTTCTAAAAGCTCTTTCATTCTTCGAAAGGCCTCGTCAGCCTCCGTTGTCCATTGGACCATTTTTTTCACTTGTGTAGCTTTTAAGTGTTCGCATAAAAGGAAGCGTTTTATCTGCTCCTTTAACGAGGAAACGATTCAGAGCTGCCAACTTTCTATTGAGATTTTGTATCTCTCTGACTGATTTAGGAGGTTGTAGGTCTAAGATCGCCTTTACTTTCGAAGGACTTACCTTTATTACTTGCTTGGTGATGAGGTGTCCTGAGAATATTCCTTCTTCTACGCCAAAAGAACATTTCTTTGGGTTGAGTTTCAGGTTGATTGCTCAGAGCCCATCGAGAGTTTCCTTGATATCAGCGAGCATTTCTTCCTCAACGTTACTTTTTATGACTATGTCGTCTGCGTTAACCTCCGTGTTTCTTCCTAATTGGTGGTTGAACACTTTGTCGATTAGTCTCTGGTAAGTTGCGCTTGTATTTTCAAACCGAAGGGTAATCTTCTATAGCAGAACACCCCTTCTCTTATGTAGAAAGCTGTTTTTTCTTCGTCTTTCTCTGTTTTGGGGATTTGGTGGTATCCCTTGTATGCATATAAAAAGCATTTTAGTCGATGCCGGTGGAGGTCTTTTACTTTTTGTTCGATCATGGGTAGCGAGTGGTGTTCTTTGGGACATGCTTTGTTTATGTCCGTGAAATCTACACACAGCTTCCATCTTCCATTGGCCTTTTTTATAATGACAGGGTTTGAGACCCACGTCTGATACTTAACTTCTCACAAAATGTTGGCCTTTGTAAGCTCCTCCACTTGGGTGTGAATCGCTTCGTTTCTTTCTGGCGCCAGGCTTCTCTTCTTTTGCTTTACTGGTTCCAAGTGTTTGAGCTCATTTACTCTGTGCTCTATGTTGAAAGCTTCTCCTCCTATTATTATTGTTCTCAGAACTCCCGTCATGTGTGCGGTAGTCCATGTGAAGACGTCGACGTACACCCTCAGGAGGTCTTGTAACCTTATTTTGGTTTTTGTTGCCAGTTGTCTCCCTTTGGCAATTGTTTGTTTTGGATAATAGTCATTCACCACTATCCTTTCTTCGGTATCTACACAACTGAGAATGTCTTTTACTCCCTCATGATGTTCTTTGCTTGTTGCTCTCTGTTCTTCCTCCGGTTACCTTGGGTTGTACTGGGAAAGGACGGTGACGATTCCTTAGGGCGTATAGAATTATATAGCTCTGTGAATGGTGGACACTACAATTCCCATTTGTTGCATGGTTGTTCTTCTGAGTATTATGTTGTGTGGTGAATCGGACCCCACGATAACAAAATTGAGTATTTTTATGGTTGTGAGGGGACCCTCCCCAATCGTGATCTCTAAAGGTACTTCTCCTAGGGGCTAAGATTTTTCTCCCGAGAAGCCGACTAGAGGGATCTTTGAGTCTACCTGGAGAGACTGAATAGACGGTTTTAGCTTTAAGAAACAATGCTCATAGATCACTTCGCATGAGCTCCCGCCATCCAGATATACCCTATTCACTTGTCTTCCTGACGTGTAGGCTTTTATGATGACTAGATCTGCAGAACTTATATTTCGAAGTGGTGGGAACATGATTTCCCCTACTTCACCGTTATTTCCTTC
This sequence comes from Tanacetum coccineum, assembly GCA_026074375.1. Lineage (NCBI taxonomy): Eukaryota > Viridiplantae > Streptophyta > Magnoliopsida > Asterales > Asteraceae > Tanacetum > Tanacetum coccineum. Next base: position 17,760 of record BQNB010029678.1, read on the forward strand.
CACTGGTCTTTTTCTTGGGTTGTAACTTTCCCTTCTTATCATGAGAATGGGGGCTTCGACGGGTGTTGCGTTTTTCCCCCTTTTTTCCATTCACCCAACTGAGTGTCGGACACCTTCTCTTTCTTCTTTTCTCCTTTTACCAAGTGAACCAACTGCCCGGATTTCACTGCCTCTTCTATCTGATGTTTTAATTCCCGACACTGATTTGTGTCGTGCCCATGATCTTTGTGGAAATGGCAGTACTTAGTCTTGTCTCAGGACTATCTACTTCCAAACATATGAGGAGGCTGTTCGAAGCTTCTAGCTGCCTTTTCTGTAGCGAGGATCTCTCTTGGGCTTTTGGACAGGTTGGAGAGCAGTCTGTGGTTAGGCCCTCGGTATAGGGAGAAACTATCCCTAACTTTATGTACTTGGTTATAATCCCAAGAGGATTTTCTTGATCTTTTAAAGATTTCCCTTTGATCCTTAGGAGTTCCATTGGTTGCCACTTCTCTTGCTTCGATCCAGGTGTATGTTTTTTCCATCAAACCCTTATAGGTGGATGGGAGGTTTGTGGAGAGATGCTCGACTAAGCTTCTTGTCCTTAAACCATGAACAAAACCAGAGATAGGCTGCTCTTCATGTAGACCCAAAATTTTAGAGTATCGTCAGTGTATTTGGTAACGAAGGCCCTGGTACTTTTGCCTTCTCTTTGCTTGATATTGTGAACCGCTAAGTGTGTCTTTGTGAACTTTTTTTGCTGACTGAAGTGTAACCAGAACTTAGCCTTTAGATCCTCATAGTTGAGAATGCTACCTGTTATCTGACTATTCCACCATATGCAGGCGAAATCTTTTAAGGGTGTATGTGAACATGTGGCAAGCTATGGGCATTAACCATTTTTGCAAGTGGATGGCCCCTTCGAAAAGGTGCAAGAAATTATCCGGGTCCCCTTTTCTATCGTAAGAACCAATATGGTAGGGTATTTTTAGTCCATCCGAAAGAGGATAATCCTCGATCCAGCGAACAAAAGGGGTTACGAAACTTGTGGAATCTGCGATGGAGCCTGCAGGGTTTGGGTACATAGGCATATTTGGTGGTGCGTACATAGGCTGCGTATAAAAGGGGTAGTTACTCGAAGGGGTAATTGCGGGATACATAGACCCATTATATGAAGGTATGCCATTGTTGGTGAAAGTCTGTGGTATATACCCCCTTGTGGATGAAGGGTGGAGATTCCCCTAGTAGGGGGATTACCAATCTGGGTCTGGAAAGGGAAATTTGGAGTTTTCCCATTGATAAGGCCCGCAAATGGTTGAGAGTAGGGGTTAACATGAATAGGCACAAGTCCAGTAGGTGTATGCAAACTACTATGTATGAAAGGCTGGGTATTGTGTGAGAGAAGCGTACCGTTAGAAGGGAGATTCCCCCCCCCCCCCACGTTTGTCCGAAGTTGATAGCCCTCCTTATACGGAGCCAAGAGGATCATAAGAGTTACCACTTTGTTTCCTTCCCAAGTGAGCACACCAAGGAAGATTCACTCCTCTGTTTTTATCTTCTCTTGCTTTAATCTTCAAGGGCCTAATACCTTTGGCATTTCTTCCTCTCCTACTTCCTTCCCTGTCTGGTGCTTCCTCAAATCCCACAACTCTTTCTTGCTGCCTACGGACCACAAGAGACCTTGGCCGAAGGGTTGGAGTAGCTTCCCTGTTGGGCTCAGGTCTTGGTTACATATCTCCCTCTTCATCGTAGTCCTCATTGAAGTATTCAAGTTCAGTTCGGAGGGCTTCATTACGTATCTGCCTTAGTCGTTCTCTTAGAAGAGATTCAAGGACTTCATAATTTGCATCCACAAAGGCAGGGCTAATCATAGGATTACGATTAGCCGAAGTGGAAGCACGAAATGTAAATGGCGTATTTTCAGGAGTAGTGGCGTCAAACACGGTAGTAATCACAGGTGGTCTTTCACTGGTGGTGTTATTTGGTATCTGAGGTGGTGTCGAGAAACCCGGTGGTGGCGTCATTTCTCTTCCATTTGTCATGTCGGAAAAGTAGGTAGAGTGGTTTTTGAGGTTATTTGACTTGGTTAGAACGGGACTAGTTGTTACGGGTCCCACGGATGGCGCCATTGATTGTGCAAATATGGGCATGATCAGGCTTTAAAGGGATCAAAGAGTTCTTGTAATGGTTGCTGGATCGCCAAGTCTTGGATAACCTGTGTCAACACAAATGGAAACACTACGTTAAGTGAAGCACAGGGGGTGTCCCTGTGAATCACCTCTGGCGTGAAAGTAAGTATGTGCTTTGTAGCGTAAAGTAAGGTAAATGAGTGTGTATGAAAGTGTTAGTCATACCTAGAGACCTGACTATCTATTTATAGGTGTGAAAATAGGATGGACGAGGCCTAGCACAAAAATCAGTGAATGTGGGGGTGTCCCATGATTTAAGGGGTGATTGCAGGAACTGTGTACCATGATATCTACCTTGGCGGGAAAGCCTTGGTAGAGAGGGAGAACGTGAGTTTTGACTCTGCCAGACCTTTGCCCTAGTTTCGTCGAAGACATCCCGCGAAGGGTGTATGCCTTTGCGTGGCGGATTCCCATACTAGTAATCATCCCAAAGATGATTTTACGCCACTCAAAACTATTCGAAGAGCCTATAGTGTAATTAGGAAGAGGATCATATTTGAGCTCGAATGGAAGGCCTTCGAGCCGAAGGAGAGGGTACGTCATCAGATGTGTTGGAGACTCTTATGATCAGTATATATGACACTCTTTGTCCCATATAAATAATGTCTCCAAATCTTAAGTGCAAACACAACCGCACCTAATTCCAGATCGTGGGTAGTGTAGTTTTTCTCATAGATTTTCAACTGCCTAGATGCATATGCTATCACCTTACCCCTTTGCGTCAACACATAACCTAATCCTAAGCTGAACGCATCACAGTATACCACAAAGTCTTCCGATCCATTGAGAAGAGCTAGAACATGCGCATTACATGACTTGTCCTACAAAGTTTAAAATGCCCTTTCCTGTTCCTTACCCCAATCAAACGTCTTACACTTCTGAGTCATAATGGTCAAGGATTTAGCAATCTTAGAAAAGTTCGCTATGAACCGACAATAATACCTTGCCAAACCTAAGAAGAATGAACTTCAGACGGAGTTCTAGGGGCTTCCCAATTCTTAACAACCTCAATCTTACTAGGGTCTATGTGAATACACCCCATTAATCACATGTTCAAGAAACTGTACTTCTTGCAACCAGAATTCACACTTAGAAAACTTAGCATATAGTTTCTCTTCCTTGAGCAATTCTAAGATCAACCCTAGGTGCACTTCATGCTCTTCCTGGGTCTTAGAGTAAATCATGATATCATCAATGAACACTATCACAAACTTGTCTAGATACGACCTACACACTCGGTTCATCAGATCCATGAATACCGCTGGTGCGTTAGTCAGACCAAAGGGCATTGCTGTGAACTCGAAATTTCCATAACGAGTTCTAAACGTAGTCTTTGGAATGTCATCCTCATGCACTCTCAGCTGGTGGTATCCGAAACTAAGATCTATCTTAGAGAAGTATTTTGATCCTTGAAGTTGATCGAACATATCGTCTATCATAGGGAGTGGATAATGGTTCTTAATGGTCAACTTGTTTAGTTCTCTATAATCAATGCACATCCTAAAGGAATCATCCTTTTTCTTCACAAATAATACCAATGCTCCTCAAGGCGATGAGCTTGGTCGAATGAAACCCTTGTCCTAGAGTTCTTTGAGTTGACCCGACAACTCCTCTATTTCAAAAGGTGCCAATCGATAGGGAGATTTCGCGACCGGTATTGCTCCAGGGACTAACTCAATACGAAATTCAATTTCTCCAATAGGTGGTAATCCTGATAGATCATCCGGAAATACCTTTGGAAAATCTCTAACCACAACAATCTCTTCTTGTTTTTTTCCTTGGTCTTAGCACTCATTAGATGTCTCATTTTCTCTTCCGTTCTTTCTCCTATAACTCTAAGTACTTTGCCGTCTGGTAGTGGTATTTTAACCACCTTCTAATGACAAACTATCTTAGCCTTATGGTTGGACAACCAATCCATTTCTAAATCGAAACTCTCTCTTCTAAATGGTATTAAATTAATATCAAACACGTGACCTTCTATTTATAGTTTGCAACCCCTAATAACTTTATCAATCTCTACTAGTTGTTCGCTAGTTATCTCAATCTCATAACTGAATCATCACTGGGCTCTATGCCTAACAGAGGTATGAAAATAGTGGAAATAAAGCTATAGTCGGCACCAGGGTCAAATAAGGTTGTGGCATAATGATTGTTCAAAGTGAACGTACCTGTCACGATGTTTGGGTCCTGATAACACCTAAATTATACATGTTTTTGGTGGCGTTGTTTGTACACATTTTATCATTTTTTTGTGAACTTTCGATACTTAATAGCTTGAATTGCTTGCAGGTTCACTTGAAGACATCCTGAGGTCAAACACAACAAAGATCAAATACTTATACACTAAGGAACACAACATACAAGAAAAGATGAAAAATCAAGCTTGAAAGCGCAAATGTGCGTCGCACTTACCAATTATGCGCCGCACTTATCCCAAAGTCAAAGGAATTCAAGACTTAGCCAAATTATGCATTAACTCCCAAAGTATGCCGCACTTACAAGATTGTGCGCCACACTTCCTATCTGGTTACAAAGAGTAAATGAAGTCATAAATACTACTTCATTAATACACCGAGTATGCCACACAAATACTTTTGTGTGCCGCACTTCTTCAATAAATATTTAATTCCCTCGGCATTTAATCACCAATTACGCCGCACAATTTATCTTGTGCGTCGCACTTTCACCCCAAAATCAGCCTATAAATAAGACACGAATTTTCACTCTTCATTTTCATTCATCCTTTCATCTATTCTTCAACTAATATACACAACTATCCCCCTTATGAAGTCCTAAACACTTTCTAACCATTCTTCAAGCATAAACACCATATCCTTTGAAGAATCAAGAACAAATCACCAAGAACGACGAAGAACATGTTATCGAATCAAGTATGTGTATGAACTCCTTAGCCTGAAGGCTAAATCTATCATGGACTACTCGTGATGTATGATAATAAATAATTTTTGGTATGATCATGATCTCTTTATTCTCAAGCTATGTGTCAAACCCTATTATATCTTAATCTTGTCAGTTTTTGCTTATCAATCTTAGATTATATAATCATATTGGGATAGTCGAAAAGTCCCTTATGATCAAGGGGTTTTAAAGATTTGTCTATTCTCTTTAATGTCCTGTGTTGACAATACACTTTCATAAACTGATAAAAAAATAAGCTTTGATATATCAAGAACTGGATTATTTTGAGTGACACATTTGGTCCTAGTTTAACTAAGATAAGGTCTTGATTAATCAAGTAATTTGGGAAATGTTTTCTTACGAGAAATTCCTTTTATATGTTAAATGGTTTCATCTCGAGTCTTAATTATTTCCAACACTTATGAATTAATTTCAACTATCCCGAGTAGTCAATTTATTACACTGTAAAACAAAAGTGTATTTTCAAATATTGTTAAAGTCTATTTCTCTTCTGGTTACAATGAACACTACACCAAATCCATGTGGGACGACCTTCGAACCTAAAAAAGATTATACTACATACGTGGGTTATACTTTTACCCGTGTGTTTCCCTATAATAAAATTGGTATTTTCAGTCATTATAAATTTAAAGCTTTTGAAACACATCAAAGTTTTTTGCGCCGCTGTTGGGGATTTTTTCTGTAGTCAACTCTGGAAAATTATTTTAACTCCCCCTCTTTTTCAAAAATCGCCGTACAGTTTTCTGGCAAACTAACCCAGACAAATTCTCCCTTGGATGCATACACGTGCTTCCAATTATGAACTTGTTGTGCCTTTACCTGAACTTGAACGTACTCTGAATCGAAGACTTCGTCGACGAAACAGAAGAGTTCCATTCGATCAAAGAAACAACCCACCTCAAAACCCGAGAATTGTCTATCCGCCAATTCTCGACATCAATTACTTCCGTCACTTCCTCGTTACCCTCAAAAACCTCTATCCCATGGATGATGAACCCATGTGGGCTGCTGACCGTGTTGTCGCTTCGACTCCCGGTTCCGCAATCTCTATTCTTGAAACCGCAAACGAATTTTCCATAAAAGGTAACCACTTGACTCTCGTCAAAGGAAACCAATTTGATGGTAGAACCAAAACTGATCCTCACAAACACATTCACTAATTCCTCGGAATCTGCGATATGTTTAAATACAGAGATACCAAAAATGAAGTTGTCCGCCTGATGATGTTTCCCCTATCACTCACTGGAGAAAGCAAAAACATGGCTGGACAAACTCAATGAAGGAACTATTGAAATGTAGGATGAACATCGAATCGCTTTCATTAGTCAATTCTTTCCCCCAGCTCTTTTCGACCGACTCCTCGGAGAAATCCGAGCCTTTTCTCAACATGAAAATGAATCTCTAACCGATGCTTTGCTTCGTATGAAGGAAATGCTCCAAACTATCCATGTCCATCAGTCCAAAGGCAATGATTATCAAAATCTTTATCAACGGTCCTCATAAATAACCCAAGAAGTTCTAAATGCCACAGCTGGTGGTATTTTCCACTATAAAACACCATATAAAGCTTATTAGCTTCTCGAAGACAAAGTCTTACTCAAGCTTGATTGGACTAAAAACCAAAAAACCAAATCATCTCTTAAAAAAACCGTTGCTTTCGTCGTTGAAAGTAGCAGTAATACCGACACTGACAAAATTATGGCCCGAATGGATGCCATGACCATCAAAATGGATGGTTAGTAAAAAGAACTCCAATCTCGTGCTAAAAAACCAACACCCGACCTTGACGAAGATGACATGCCCATGTCTCGTGAAGAAGAGGCTAAATTTATGCAAACTTTCTGTAAGACTCATTTTTACAATGGTTACCACGACCGAGACTCGAATCGCGATAATTGGCATTCAAGTAGACGGAATGATTACAATCGAGACAACTACCGATCCAACACCGATGACAAACCCTACGATCTTCAAAAACAATTCAACGATTTCATGAAGTCTCAACAATCAACCAACGCTTTTGTCAAAGATACATTCATGGACCTCAAAACTCAACTCGAAACAGTAGCCAACAATCATCAAGCTTCAATCCAAAACCTTGAAACTAAGTTCGACAGACTCGCTGACAAGTAATATGGTCTACCTTCTGGATCTCTTCTAAGCAATACTCAACCAAACCCAAAAGGACATAACTCAAAAGCTTATCAACCATCGCAATCTCGTAATGAGCATGTGAATGCCGTATTCACAAGAAGTGGTAAATCCTATAACTCACTAGTTAACCTAAATGATCAACAAAACAATTCTGAAACCCCTATCAACTTTGATAGTGATGATGAAGACGGAGAACCTACACCACAACCAAAAACTCAACCCACAAAACCAGTGAAAGAAACTTCGTTACCCAAACCATACAAACCAAAAATCCCATATCCTCAACGCCTAAGGAAAGAAAAAATGGAAGCCAAGTACGGAAAATTCCTCGACATGATCAGAGCCGTCCGAATCAACGTACCTCTTGTCGACGTTTTAACCGGAATGCCTAACTATGGAAAATTCCTCAAGGAACTCATAAGCAACAAACATAAAATCGAACAAATTTCAGCCGCTTTCTTAAGCGATGAAAGTTCAACAATGATCTAAAATAAAGTTCCACCAAAACTCGGAGACCTTAGAAGTTTTCTTATTCCATGCAATTTCAAAACTTTCTCTTGCAATGCTTTGACCGATCTTGGTGCCAACATTAACCTTACACCATATTCCTTATATGCATAACTATCTCTCGAAACTCTTAAACCTACTAAAATGAGCGTAAGATTAGCCGACAGAACATTCTAATACCTTGTTGGAATAGCTGAAAATATGCTCATTGAAGTTGATAAATTCACCTTTCCTGTCGATTTCATTATTCTCGAAATGGAAGATAGTAAAGTTCCTCTCATCTTGGGACGACCCTTTCTTCACACTGCTGATGCAGTTATTCGAGTTAAACAGAAACAACTCAATCTTGGAGTTGGAACTGAACGAATGATCTTTAATATCGACTACGTGATGAAATACTCTTACTCAAACGATGATACATGTTTCAGTATCGATGTCATCATTGAAATCTTAGAAGAAGATTTAGACGCTCTTCTAGACGAAGGAAAGCAAAATCTACAATCCCATAGAAGAAACCCACTCGAATAAGAAATTTTTCTGAATTCGATGAAATTCCATAGCAATGACTGCCAATTCATAAGCAATGAACTGCCGATGAAAAATTTGCGTCTGAAACCGATACAGAAGAACCACCAACCATGTTGAGAAAATCATCATCAAACAACCGATTATAAAATCAAAACATCTACGAAGAACCTCCTACGAATCTTAAAACTCAACCCTTCCGATAATTTGGATTATGTATACCTAGAAGAAACCATCTTGTCTTCCTATAATCTATCATCAACAACTCAAAAAAAAGCAAACCTTGTATACCATCCTTAAAAAACATAAGAAGCCTTTTGCCTAGAAAATCACATACATTCTGGTAATCTGCCCATCATTCTGTAGAACACAAAATACAACTCCTGGATGACAAGAGAACCAGTTTGTCCAAAAACAAAGAAGGGTTAAATCCAAACGGACAAGAAGTTTTAAGAAAGAAAACCGTGAAACTCTTAGATACCGTATTAATTTATCCGAAAATTGCTGATGGTCCTTGGGTTAGTCCGTATTCACTGTGTACCAAAGAAAGTGGTATTTACAGTTTTCACCAACGAAAATGATAACTTGTTCCAACAAGAACCGTTAGCGGTTGGAGAGTATGCATCGATTATCGTCAAACTCAATGAAGTCAACCCAAAAGATCACTTTCCTTTTGTCGATTAATGTATCAAAAGTTATAAGACTCGCGAAAATAAATTATTTCTGTTTCCTTGATGATTTTTTCTGGATATTTCAAATTCCTATCAAATCCTATAGACCAAGAAAAAACTAACATTCACATGTCCCTACTAATATAACGCTTAAAGGTACGAAATGCCTTTCGGGCTATGCAATGCCCCAACTACATTCCAAAGGTGCATGTTAGCAATCTTTCAGTGACATGCATTGAAGGAAAATACGTCGAAGTATTCATTGGACCGATTTCTCCGTCCTTTGGAGACACTTCGACAAATGCCTAATACTCCTCGATAAAAGCTTCACAATGTAAGCATGCTTTATCTTGTCCTTAATTGGGAAAAATGTCACTTTATGGTCAAAGAAGGAATTGTGCTTGGACACAAGGTGTCTGGCGTAAGACTTCCTATTATATCTTATCTTTTCAGATTTGTTTATCAACTTAGATTATATAATCATATCGGTATACGTCAAAAGACCCGTTATGATCTATGTGGTTTTAAAGATTTGTCTATGGTCTTTATCGTTTGTGTTGAGAAATCTACTTTCGTAAACTAATAAACAAAATAAGTTTTGATATATTAGTAACTGGATTATTTGAGTGACACATTTGGTCTAGTTAACTAAATATAAGTCCTGAGTTAATTAAGTTAATTTGTGAAAATATTTTCTGACGAGAAATCCTTTTTATAAGTTAAGGTTCCATCTTCATGGTCATAATCATTTCTATCACTTACAAATTATTTTCAACTATTCGAGTAGTCATCTTTATTATCACTTGGTAAAACAAAGGTATTTTCAAAACTGTTAAAGTCTATTTTCTTTCTGATTATTTGAACACTACTCAAATCCCTGTGGACGACATGGTCTTACCTAAAAAGATTATACTACATACGTGGGTTATACTTTTACCCGTGTGTTTCCCTATAATAAAATTGGTATTTTCAGTCATTATAAATTTAAAGCTTTTGAAACACATCAAAGTTTTTGGCGCTACTTCTAGGGATTTTTAAGCTGTTCTGTAGTCAACCCCGGAAATTTGTTTTAACTCCCCCTCTTTTTCAAAAATCGTCATACAGTTTTCTAGCAAACTGACCCAAAAAATTCTCCCTTGGATGCATACACGTGCTTCCAATTCTAAACTTGTTGAACCGTTACCTGAACCCGAACGCACTCTGAATCGAAGACTATCGTCAACGAAACAGAAGAGTTCCATTCGATCAAAGAAACAACCCACCTCAAAACCCGAGAATTGTTTATCCGCCAATTCTTGACATAAATTACTTCTGTTACTTTCTCATTACTGTTCAAAACCCTTATCCCATGGATGACGATCCCATGTGCGCTGCTGACCGTGTTGTCGCTCCGACTCCCGGTTCTGCAATCACTATTCTTGAAACCGCAAACGAATTTTCCATAAAAGGTAACCACTTGACTCTTGTCAAGGGAAACCAATTTGATGGTAGAAATAAAACTGATCCTCACAAACATATTCAAATATTCCTCGGAATCTGCAATATGTTTAAATACAGAGATACCAAAAATGAAGCCGTCCACCTAATGATGTTTCACCTATCACTCATTGGAGAAGCAAAAACATGGCTGGACGAACTCAATAAAGGAACTATTGAAACGTGGGATGAACTTCGAACCGCTTTCATTAGGCGATTATTTTCCCTACCTATTTTTGACCAACTCCTCGGAGAAATCCGAGCTTTTGCTCAACATGAAAATGAATCTTTAACCGATGCTTGGCTTCGTATGAAGGAAATGCTCCAAAACTGCCATGGTCATAATCTGTCCAAAGGCAATATTATCAAAATATTTTACCATGGTCAATCTTATCAACTTCTCGAAGATAAAGTCTTACTTAAGCTCGACTGAACTAAAAATCAAAAAACCAAGTCAACTCTTAAGAACCGTTGCTTTCGCCGATGAAGGTAGCAGTAATTCCGATACTGACAAAATTATGGCCTGAATGGATTCCATGACCATGAAAATGGATGCTCGGTACAAAGAACTCCAATCACGTGCTAAAAAACCAATGCCTGACCTTGACGAAGATGACATGCCTATGTCTCGTAAAGAAGAGGCTAAATTCATGCAAACTTTCTGTAAGACTCATTTTTAAAATGATTACCGCGACCGAGATTCAAATCGTGATAATTGGCTTTTAAGCGGACATAATGATTACAATCGAGACAACTACCGATCCAACACCAATGATAAATCCTATGATCTTCAAAAACAATTCAACGATTTCATGAAATTTCAACAATTAACCAACGGTTTTGTCAAAGAAACATTTATGGACCTCAAAACCCAACTCGAAACAGTAGCCAAAAATCATCAAGCTTCAATCCAAAACCTTGAAACTAAGTTCGACAGACTCGCTGACAAGCAATCTAGTCGACCTTTTAGATCTCTCCCAAGCAACACTCAACCAAACCCTTAACGACATAATTCCAAAGCCTATCAACCACTGCAATCTCGTAATGAGCATGTGAATGTCGTGTTCACGAGAAGTGGTAAATCCTATGACCCATCGGTTAACCCAAATGATCAACAAAACAATTCTGAAGCACCTATCAACTTCGATAGTGATGCTGAAGACGATGAACCTACACCGCAACCTAAAACTAAAAATCCAAAACTAGTGAAAGAAACTCCGTTAACCAAACCATACAAACTAGAAATCCTATATCCTTAATGCCTTAGGAAAAGTAAAATAGAAGCCCAATACGGAAAATTCCTCGAGACGGTCCAAGCCGTTCGAATCAACGTACCTCTTGTCGACGTCTTAGCCGGAATGCCTAACTATGGCAAGTTTCTCAAATAACTAAGTTAGGCAATGATCCAAAATAAAGGTCCACCAAAACTCTGAGACCCCGGAAGTTTCCTTATTCCATGTAATTTCAACAAAACCTTCTCATGTAATGCTTTATCCAACCTTGGTGCCAGCATTAACTTTATGCATATTCCTTATATGCTAAACTATCTTTTGAAACTCTTAAACCTACCAAAATGAGCGTAAGATTAGCCGACAGATCATTTCAATACCTTGTTGGAATAGCTAAAAATATGCTCATTGAAGTTGGTAAATTCACCTTTCTTGCTGATTTTGTTATTCTTGAAATGGAAGAAGATAGCAAAGTTCCTCTTATCTTGGGATGACCATTTCTTCACACTGCTGATGCAGTTATTCGAGTTAAACAGAAACAACTCGATCTTGGAGTTAGGACTGAACGAATGATCTTTAATATCGATTCTGCGATGAAACATTCTTGTTCGAACGATGATACATGTTTCAGTATCGATGCCATCGATGAAATCTTAGAAGAAGATTTCGACGCTCTTCTAGACAAAGGAAGCAAAATCCTCCATTTCATCGAAGGAACCTTTCTCGAAGAAGAAATATTTTCTGAATTCGATACGTTCATGGCTATGACTGCCGATGAAAACTATGACTTTGAATCCGATACCAAAGAACCACCTTTCAAGAAAATCACCATCAACACAGATTATAAAATCAAGACATCTCTCGAAGAACCTCCTACGAATCTTGAACCCAAACCTCTTCCTGATAACTTGGAGTATGTATTCCTGGAAGAACCCTCTCTTCTTCCTGTTATCATATCCTCTCAGCTTTTCAAAGAAAATAAAAACAAACTTGTATCCATCCTTAAAAAACACAAGCGAGTCTTTGCTTGGAAAACAACAGACATTCCTGGTATCTGCCCATCATTCTATAAACACAAGATACAACTTCTGGATGACAAAAAGCCAGTTGTCCAAAAACAGAGAAGGCTAAATCCAAACATGCAAGAATTTTTTAAGAAAGAAATCATGAAACTCTTAGATACCGGTATTATTTCTCCAATTGTTGATAGTCCTTGGGTTAGTCCTATTCATTGTGTGCCAAAGAAAGGCGGTATTACAGTAGTCACAAATGAAAATGATGAACTTGTTCCAACGAGAACCGTTATGGGTTGGCGAGTATGCATCGATTATCATAAACTCAATGAAGCAACCGCAAAAGATCATTTCCCTTTGTTGTTTATGGATCAAATGTTAAAAAGACTCGCAAGAAATAAATATTCCTGTTTACTCGATGGTTTTTTTGGATATTTTCAAATTCCTATCGATCCAATGGACCAAGAAAAAACAACATTCACATGTCCTTTCGAAACATATGCTTATAGGCGAATGCATTTCGGGCTATATAATGCTCCTACTACATTCCAAAGATGCGTGTTGGCAATCTTTCATGACATGATCGAAGAATCCGTTGAAGTATTCATGGACGACTTCTCCGTCTTTGGAAACTCTTTTGACAACCAAGAACGAAGAAGAACATCATACTAGTTTAGTGAAATAATGAAGTTTCTTATTGAATCAAGTTATGTTATGAACTCCTTAGCCATGAGAAGCTAAATCTCTCATGACTACTCGGTGAAGTTATGATAATGAATAAGTGTTTGGTATGATCGTAATCTCTTTAATCTCAAGCTTATGTTGCAACCCTGTTATATCTTATCCTGTCAGTTTTGCTTATCAACTTAGATTATATAATCATATCGGTATAGGTCAAAATACCCGTTATGATCTATGTGGTTTTAAAGATTTGTCTATGGTCTTTATTGTTTGTTGAGAAATCCACTTTCATAAATTGATAAACAAAATAAGTTTTGATATATTAGTAACTAGATTATTTGAGTGACACATTTGGTCTAGTTAACTAAATATAAGTCTTGAGTTAATTAAGTTAATTTTTGAAAATGTTTTTTGACGAGAAATCTTTGTATAAGTTAAGGTTCCATCTTCAAGGTCTAAATTATTTCCATCACTTATAAATTATTTTTAACTATCTGAGTTGTCATCTTTATTATCACTTGGTAAAACAAAGGTATTTTCAAAACTATTAAAGTCTATTTTCTTTCTGATTATTTGAACACTACTCAAATCCCTATGGACGACCTGGTCTTACATAAAAAGATTATACTACATATGTGGGTTATACTTTTATCCGTGTGTTTCCCTATAATAAAATTGGTATTTTCAGTCATTATAAATTTAAAGCTTTTGAAACACATTAGGTCCTGGCGAGCCTCCTCTGCTCCCAACATAAATGCCCTTCCATATGCCTGGTTACCATTGTTCCCACGACCCTGACCCCTATCAATAGCTAAGACTTGGTTTGGACGGTTTACTCCTGGCCCTTGTGCCCGGTTAGAACCAAGTACATGCTGACTTGAAATGATTTGTACCTCCATACTCAAAGCATGCTCCACAAGCAGCTGTCGAATTTCTAACATTTACTGGGTTCATATTCCTAGGCACCACTCTACAATCCTTAGCATGATGTCCTAGGCGGTTACAGTAGAAGCAAGTGCGATAGGGTGCCTCAGGTGGATGGTAAAAGTTACAGGTGGTACACTTAGGTGCCGTACCCGTGTTCTCTCTCCTAACAGGATTTGTGGTTGTAGCAAAAGCATTTCCAGTCCTAGTTCTCTTATTATCATCTGTCCCATTCCTATCCTTGATAGGTTCTCCCCCATTTCTTTTCTTCTCATGGTTCTTTTTTATTGATCCATTCCTAATGGCTTCATCAGTCAGTGTGCCAACAATCTGCATAGCCTTTCGAATGGTCGTTAGCTCTGTTGCCGCCACCATTCCTTGGATCTGTGGAGCAAGGCCATAAATGTACCTCTCAATCCTTTTGTTCTCAAGGGTAACTAAGTGAGGAACTAACCTAGCCAACTCATGGAATCGGTCAGTATACGCAGCATGGCCAGCCCTGACCATGGCGTGATTCCAAAACTCGGTTTCCATCTTTTACATCTCATTACTCAAGCAGAATTCATCTCTTGTCAAATTCTTAAAGTCCTCCTATGACATAACAACAGCGGCTTCCCGGCTTCATGTATTGATCGAAGAGTTCCACCACGTAAGGGCCTTACCGACAAATGAACCAGCAGTGTACTTCACCTTTTAGTTTTCCTCACACCCAATCATATCCTGAACTGACTCCATCTTTTCTATTCAACAGGTATAGACTATAGCACCTCCTTTACCATCATACTCTTTCGGGTTACAAGCTAAGAATTCCTTATAGGTACAACCCCTTCGGTTGTTGCTCATAATGACATTCCTAACATCGCCGTTTTGATTCCTACCATTCCCCTGATTGCTACTTTGGTCGCCTACTTGAGCTAAGATAGTGGGAAGTAAGTTCTGCAGTTGTTGTGCAATGATATTGGAGAAGTCTGGGACTTCGTCAAAACCATCATTCACCTCATTACCTTGGCCACCTTGATCATCAGTCCTACCATTACCCTAATCACCAGATCGACCTCTAGTTCTACCACCTCCTTTATCAGTCCGTCCACCCGTCCTTCCACCTCGTGGTGTGGCAGTTGCCCTGCCAACACTTCGTGTCAAGGCTGTTAAGATCGCGATCCCACCTAGGATCGTTTTTGTCTTTGCAAGATCGAGATCGTAAGATCCTACAAATTTATCATGTTTTGTAAGCAACGGATAAACCAGTCAAACTATTTTTATTCTACTCATCATCAAAGATAAATTTATATAATATCCTCTTGAAAATGTTAAAGTCCAAATTTAAAATACCAAAGTAAAAGTAAAACACAAAAAAGTCAAGTTTCAATCGTCACATTCACGATTTAGCGGGATAAAATTACATAACATGCGTAATAAACGTTTCAAAACAAAGTACATCACTAGTATCACTATAATTAAGCTATCTAAATTAAAACTTAAAGGTTAATAGTTAAAAATATGAAAAGGTAAAAGAAAAAACAACAATTACATGTAAGAAACTTTTTTGCTTCATGTAACTAGAACATGAGAAGAAGAACCCTAATTTGTTTCATGTAATTTTAATTTGGGAAAGTAGATAATTAGGTTTATTGATTAGAAAATCTGGAAATGAAACGTCAATATTGTTACTGAGATCAGCGGACTCGTATTGTTCTTTTTTGGGCCTAAAAAGTAATGGGCTAGTAAGTATGTAAGTTAGTAAGTTAGTAACTTGGTAATTTGGTAAACTCGTATCGACACGCGATCTTACGATCTTACGTGCGAGTTTACGATCTTACTTACGATCCTACCTCCGATACGATCCTACATCGATCCTACACGATTTTATCTGGTGGGCACGTAAGATCGTACGATCTTACGTGTAAACTCGCGAGTTTGAAAGCCTTGCTTCGTGTCATCATCCTTGGCGGCATTATCTACACGAGGGAGGACATATGTAACGTTAGGTGGGCGAGATGGTTAATATATATATATATATATATATATATATATATATTATACTTTTTATTTTTTTTTTTGTTTTTAGCTGTCTTTCTTTTCTTTTTTTTTTTTTTTTAAATGTTTTATTATTCTTCTCTGCAGTTTCTTTTACACCATTGTTTTTATTTTTATCGTTTGTCTTTTTTTTTGTATATGCTTTTATTTAATTTTCTATTTTTCATTTTTATTATTCTTTTTTGCTTAATTTTTTTCTGTTTAATCTTTTTATTATTTTTTTGTTATTATTTTTGTATTTTTTTCTTATTTCTTTTTGTTTTATTTTTTATGTTTTGTAATAGGAGTCTTCATTTTTTTCTGTATTACTTTTTCTACTTTTTTTTTTTTTTATATGGTTTCTTATTATATTTCAGTTTCTTTTTATGTTTTAGTCTTTCTTGTCTAGTTATTTTGTCATTTTATTTTTTTATTTTTAATTCTTTTTTTGTCTCTTTTTTTTTGATTTGTATTTGTTTTTTCTTATGCATCTTTATGGTGTTTGTCTTTCTTGTTAATTATTAGTTTGTTGCTTTGACCTAATTTTGTTCTTTATTGTTTTTATTTAGTTATTTCTCTTTCCTTTGTATTCATTTGTTTATTCCCTAAATTAACTTGGCTTATTTTGTTGATTTTTTTTGTTTATAATTTAATTTTTCTTCGTTTCTGTACTGATCTTCTTCTATTACTTATTTTTTTTTTTTTTATTTATTATTCTTCTCCTTTCTTTTTTCTATTTTGATTTTTTTTTTTTTACTATTTTTTATCTTCTTTGTTGTTGCTTCCTCTATTTTTTTTTATTCTATATTTATGCTATATTATTCTTCTTATTTCTTTTATTTTGTCTTTTTATTTTTCTATCTATTTCTTTATATTTTATTTTTATTTATTATATTTTTGTGGATTTTTTTTTTTTTTTTTTATTTATTTTTGTATGTTTGTTTATCATTTTTTTTTTATTTTTTTGTTTTAATTTTTTATATTTACTTGTTTCATATTATTTTTTTTTTTTTGTATTCTTTTTTTTTTTGTTTCTCCATGTTGTTTCATTCTTTTTCTCTTTATAGTTTATTATTTCATTTTCTTAACTAGATATTATGCTTCTCCATTATCTTCACCATTACATTTTTTATTTCTTTCATTTTTTATAATTCTTTATCTTTCTCTATTATTGTTTATGTTTCTTCTTTCCTTTATTCTTTTTGATGGCTCGTGTTTTGTTTATGTCTTGCATTTTTTTCTCTGTTTTATCTGATTTTTTTTTTTTGTTCTTTTTTTAAGTTTAGTCGTTGTTTATTTGATGTTTTTTTTTTCGTTATAATTCCCCTTTTATTATATTCTTCTTTAATTTTCTATTGCTATATGTATTCTTTTTCTTTTGGGTATTCTCTCTTGATTAATCGCGTTCTTTTCTTTTTGCATTTGTTAAGGTATTGATTCATCTAGATTTTTATTTTGTTTGGTCTTTTTTGTATTATAGTCTTCTCTTCACATTGTCGTTTTACTTTTCCTATTTGCTGATAATAACTTCTTTTTTCACATTTTTATATGTCATTATGTATTTTTTTCTATAATGCTTATTTTAATTTTTTATCTGTGTTGGTCTTTCATTCTACTTTAGTTTTTCATTAAATTTATTTTACTTATCATTTTTATATCTTTATTTTAATTATATAATTTTTTTTTGTTATTTTCTTTTCATTTTGTAGTTGTTATCTAATTTGTTGTGGTCTCTACATTATGTCATTACATAGTAAGGTGTTTTTTAATTCTTGTTTTTTTTTATTTTTATTTTTTTTTTTTTTTTTTTATATTTTTTTTGATTATTCAATACTTATATGTGTTCTTTGCAATATTTGTGATTACTTTTCCTTTACTCTATTTCTTCTATTCTTATTTTGTTTATTTCGTTTGATTATATCTGTTGACTAATTTTAATTTCACTTTTGTATTCTTTTGAACTTTTTATTCTCTGTTTTCGTGTTATTTCGCACTTATTGGACGTTGTTAATTTTTTTCTGTTTCATTTTTTATTTTGATTTTTATGTACATTCGCTTGTTTTTTTTAAGGTTTTACATCTCTTAATATCCGCGTTATTTTTTTTCTTATTTTATACATGAGTAATGTTGTTTTTCCTCCTATACTTTTTTATTCGTTTTCTTATTCGATTTTTTCTATGTGTTGTGATTTCTTTGATTTTTTATCTTATAACCATTTCATTTTTATTTTTTATTGTTAATTTTGACTTAATGGACTATCTTGTATTTTTACTTTTTATTGTTCTCTATGTTGGTTTTCTTTAATTTTTTTTTTTTATTTTATTTTTTTGTTTATTTGTTTGTTAATAAAAAATACAATAAAACCTTCTCAAATAAAAAAAAACCAATTATTTTTATTACACAAATAAAAGAATACTTTCTTATAAAAAAAAAAAACAAAACCATAATAATTAACTCTACTTATATTTAAACATTATAACTATATAGAAAATATATTTATTAGGATCTGGGTACAAAATCTATCAAATTACATAACTCCCAAAAATAACCAATAAAGAAAGGACAAAAAACTAATAAAAAAAAACAAAAAATACAAAAAAAAAAATAACAACAAAAACAAAACAAAATCAAGAAGAATCCTAATACAAAATCTCCAAAAGAGATGAAAACCAACCACCCACAACACTAACAGGAATACACAAACTACCACCAAAATACAACACAAATAAACAAGAACCAAATAAACAAGCCAAAAAAACAAAAAAACAACCCAAAAAAGTAAATACTCGAAAAACATAAATCAACAAACAAAACATAAACGCTGAAATAATAACACCCCCAAAAACCTAGATACAGATAAACATCAATGTACAAGACGGAGAACAAACCCCCAAAACAAAAAACAACAGCATATAAATAAAACATCAGACAACATTACAGAACTAAAAAATGAAAGAAAACATCATGAACAAACTCACAAAACCAAATCGTAATCCAAAAGAAACAAAATACACATGAAAAGCGAACAACAACACAAATACAAGAACAACCGCCAGACAACATCCCAAAGTCAACCGCTAACACCCCCCCATCTACTAAAACACAAATACTACACAAAACAAAAATAAAACTATACCAATCATTCAAACGTTAATAAAAAAAACATACTACTCAGAACAAAACTAAAAAAAAAAACAAAATAACACACAAACAAACTTAAAAAAGATAAAATTAAAAAAATCAGAAAAATCAAATAAATAACAAAACACTCAAAAAAACAAAATACAAAATAAAATACACCTAAATAACATAAAAAATAAGCACAACATAGAAAACATAAACAACAAAAAAGAACTAAAATCAATAAAAGAAAAAATCCAAAACATAAGACGAAACTCAATAAAAATAGATAGAAATAACAACAATAATACGAAAAAAAAACCAACAAGTGAACATTACAAAAACAAAGGAACCCTCAAAATACGAAAAACCAGAAGAAAAACTAAAAACCATAAAAGAAACACCCAAAAAAACATCAACAAAGCACAAATCAAATCTAAGTACATTCACATATATATAATAAAAAAATAACATATATTAAATATTAAATTACATAATGTGATATCAAATAACACTATAATAAACATAACAGAAGAAGATAAAACATATAGCAATTAAAAAAATATAACATAACAAGACAAAAAACCAATATTAAAAGAAACCAACAAAAATAATACTACAAACACCCTAAGAACATGAACAACACAAAAAAACTCACAGAGAACAATCAGCCATACCCCACAACTTAGATTATTTATTTTTTTTGATACCTCTTTTAAAAGTATATTAATTAATTCTATACCATCTAATTATGTTTTTTATTGTTTTTTCTGTATTATAATTGTTCTCTATTATAAATAATTTTAATTTGTTATTTTCTATTTTTACCGATTTTTAATCGTAGTTTATTTACCATTGAAAAAAATTACATTAATACTTTTTTAATTATTTATAAATAAAAAAATAAAATAAAAATAAAAAAAATAAAAAAAAAAAAATCAAAAAACAATAAATTTTTCCAATACATTATTTAAAACTAATATTCTTTTGATACGCGCTCTAATATCAATCCCACCATGAATTTTGAATCTTTATATTTTTATCTATAATTTTACGATATAATAATACTTTTTCGTTAATTTTTTTATTTCTTTTTTGTATTATACCCATTGTTCGAATTTATTTTTTCGTTATTTACTAATTGATTGGTTTTCTGTTATATCTATTTTGTTTTTTTCTCTTTTTTTTTTTTTTTATTGTGAATATTTTGCTGTTTTTTTTTATTATGTTTATTATAATTTTTTTTTCTTTTCTTGGGTTGATACTCTCCTATTATTTAATTTTTTGGGTATTGTTTTTTCGTATTGGTGTTTTTGTTTTATTTTTTTATTTAATTTTGTTTTTTTTTTTTTATTTTCTACCTTAGCCCACCATTTATTTTCATAAAATTTATTGTTGTTTGTTGTATTACTTTATTCTTGACTAAAATAGAAAAACAATTAATACAAATTAAAAACTTAAAAATATATTTAATTATAGTTATGTTTTGATCTTTTCTTTTGTTTGTTATTACTGTTTTTTATTAACTAACTTTATATTATGTTATTGGTGTTATTGCTGATTGTTTTTTTTTATTGTGTATTCTAGTAATTTATACTTTTTTATTTATACTATTTTTATATTTTTTTTTTTTTTTATTATATTTTATTTGTATATTTTTGTTTTTTAGTATTTTTATGTATTTTATTTAATATTTTATATTATGTACCTAATTCCTTGTAAAAGAAACAACATTATATAAAAGATAAAGTAATACCAATTAGATATAATTTAAAATTTGTTAATACTAAACATACCAATATATTACTGTAGAGTGTATTATATCTTTATTATAAGGTTATCAATGTTAATTTTAATTATAATTATATGCATATGTATATTATATATTTAATCTTTATATCTTATTATATTATTTTTCTATTCATAATTTGTTTTGTTTCGATCAAATCAGAAATCAATTTAATAGAAATTGCGTATATTTACAAATAATAATTGATTTTTACTACTATAAATATATTGGTTTTTGTATATTTCTATATATTTTTATTTTTTTTATTTTATTTTTTTTCTTTGCAATGTTTTTTTGTTTCAAAAAAAAATACTAAGATATTCTAGTTATCTTTTTATCGATTTACTTATTGCTTATACATCATATTATTGATTATTTTCATTTTAATATCTTTTGATTTTTTTTTTTCCAAATGTCTTTTGTGCATTATCTTCAGCCATTCATTTCCACCATGTAATCTTTCGCTTACTTTTTATTTCTTATACGTTTTTTTATTACTTTGTCTTTTTATCCTGCATTTTTTATTTTCTTCGTTTGAATTTTTGATTTGTCTTTTTTTTTCTTATGTATCATTGTCTGTTTGTACTTTTTTTTTAATTTCTTATCACTCTTTTTTATTAGTTTGTATATGTGTGTTTCTAATTTGTTATTAATAATTTTTAGGTATCTTATTTTTTTGTTTTTTATCCTTTGTATTTATTTTTATCTTTCTATTTATCTTCTAATGAATTCTATACTTTATAGTTTCTACCTTTATTTTACTTATTGATACATTTATTTTTTTTTTTTTTTTCTTTTTTTTTTTTATATCGAATGTAATAAAAAATTGATATTAAAGTTCTTATTCGTATCAATTATTTACTTTTTCATTTATTATTATTTTTTTTTTTTTTTTTTTAATTTTTATTGTAATTACCCTTATTTTTTTCCATTTTGATGCGTTTTACTTTTTGTATCTAATTGATCTTTTATCTAGTACATTTTTATTTATTTTTTAACTCAGAAAAACCAAAAAATCCCAAATACGAAAACTAAAATAATTATAAACTTAAATTACATTAAATTCTTAACATCAAAAAATTGTAAATAACATTAAATAGAAAGGAACGATCAAACACAAATAGCATAGAAACTAAAATAACAAATAAATTAAATAATGAATAAGAAAAAATCAATCTCTAATAATTCTATAATTAATTTGTTCTTCTATGATTTTTATTTTTTTTTATTTTTTTCGTTTTTAATTTACATGTTTGTTTTTACATTTTAGATCTGTTTCTTCAAATTTTCCTTAAATTTTTCTACTCCCGTATTTTTTTTATTATAACAATATTCAACAAAACCGAAACATAATAAAATGGTTAACTGGTTAACAATTACGTATTAATAAATAAAAAAGAACTAAATAACAAAAGGAAATGAAGAAAAAATGAAAATTTAAAACGAAAATGAAATTCGCAATTGAATAAATAAAATAAAAGATAATTAAATTTTCATTAAAAGAAAAAACCAACAAAACTAACAGGAATAAAATTAAACAAATGGTGAAAATCAAAAAATAAATAATATAAATAAACCATCAAAAACAGAAAGACTAAAACCACAAAAAAAAATAAATAAGAACAACAAAAACATACAAAGAAACCATCCAACACCAAAACCCGATCACACAACAAAACACATAACAAACAAAAGAATAAAAAACTCAATAGAACTTAATAAAAATAAAAAAAATAAAAAGAGCAAACAAACCTTAAAGACATAGTCATAACATAAGACAGAACTCACACAAACCCAAAACCCAATACAAAAAATGCCAAACCAAAGATCGAAAGAACAAACAAAAGAAAATTAAAATTTACCAAAAAACACAAGAATAACAACGACTCCCCGCCTCATCCCCAACACCCAACCCTCCCACGCCCATATACCAAAACACCTAAATACAACAATACCAAAACCAAAAGCCACCAACTAAAATAAAGCACGACAAAAAAAAAAAACGAATTAACAACAGACACCCAAATAAAAAAAAAACATAATAACCAACAACAAAAAAAATAGACTAAACCTGAAACCAAATCAATACACACAACGCAATCAATAACCCAAAAACTAAAAAAAGATGACAACACGAACAAAAAACCTACAAACTAAAAATCAAAACACCAACATAAAAAACCTAACAACGACAATTTTGATTACTTTATTCTTGTTATTTCATTTTATTAATTTGTGTTTATTTTGATACTATGTAATTGTTTTAAAATTTTATTTATGTTAAGATATCTTGAATTCTTTTAGGTATTATTATTATTGTACTATTTTATTTTTTGATATCACAATTTTCTTAGCATTATTGATTTATGTTATTTTTTTTTAATTATTATTTTTTTTGTAGACTATTCAATTTATTCTTATGTATTCAATTTTTGTCTTTTTTTATTTTTATTTTTTATATAAATATCATTTTTTTGTCCCATATTCTTTTCTTTCCATTTTATTGTCTTTGTTTTTTCAAGTTATTATTTTTATTTTAGTTTTTCTTTCCATTATGTTATTTTACTTATTTTAGATTGTTGATTTTTTTTTGTTTTTTTTTTTGTGATTTTTATATTTTTTTTATATTGATTGTTTTATTGTTTTAATTTTTTATTTATTATACCAAAAATAATTTATCTAACTGACAAAAAATATAAATCATGAGTAATAGAACTAAATCTAACAAAACAAAAAAGCATTATCGACAAACACAAATAAAAAATACTACCAAAAACACAATTAACATCCTAACCAATAAATCAACAACAAAATATAAATAGAAACAAAAGCAAAATAAAAATCAAAAATACAAAAACCACAATAAAAAAAAAAAAATAATCTAAAAAAACACAAAAATCAAAAAAACAACAAACCACAACAATAAAACCATACCATTAGAAAAAAAAAATATTAACAAAAGAAAAAACAATACCAACAACATCCCCTACAAAACCTTCTCCACCCGCACCATGCACCCACCCCCACCCAACGCACCCCCACAACCACCCTCCATAACGGCCCACCCGAACACGCCTACCCCCGCACTCCAACACCCCCGCACGAAACAACCATCCTTCCCCCCAAACCACCATAATTCCCCCGTACCCCTGCCCCCACCTCACCCCCAAGCGCAGCTCCGCACCCCCCCAACCTCAACCCCCCACGACTCCTCCAAAACCTTACTTCAAACAAACCCCCCCCCCCCCCCACACCACCCTACAGACTCTCCCCTCCCCCCACCCCCCCCCGCCCCCTTCCTCTACGTACCCCGCCCAACCCCAACCCATCCACCCCCCCCCCCCAACCCACAACCCCTCCACCCCACAGCCCCCCCCTCACCCAAACGCCACCCTCCCTCCTTTCCCCCCCACGCCCCGCCCCCCTCCCCCCCCCACACGCCCCACATCCTTCTGTCTTCAGACCACACACACCCCCCATCAACCACCCACCATCCCCCACCACATCCCCCCAGACACTACCCCCCCCCCGCCCACCACACCGAACCACCCCACATCCCCCACCCCCCCCCACACCCACTCCCACCCACCCCATCACACACCTAACCTCACAACACACCCCACACCTAACCTTCACCCGACACCACCCCTCCCACGCCATATCCCCCAAACACCACCCCTCCCTTCCCCCGACCATCCACTATCTTGCCAAGCGCCCATACCACCCCCCCCCCCCCTTCCCCCGCCCCCCCAACATCCCACACAATCCTCCACCAACAAGTCCAACAAAAAGAACAAAAAACAAGATACCACCAATGCCCGCAAAATAGAACAACAGAAAAATAAATAAATATCAAGAACTAAAAAGTACACAACATAAAGATAACAAAAATACGAAAACCAAAAATAATAAAACAAAACGTACAGTGTAGAAATCAATTATATTTACAGAATCAAATAAATAAAATAAAGATAATAAAAAACATAATATCTTGTTAAACTTATATATATAATTATATCTTTAAATTTTTTTTTAATGTAATTTATTGTTTTATTACTTTAAGTTCTTAATCTCTTTAAATCTTATTATTTCCTATTCTTTTACTCTATCCATTTTAAATAAGATAAATTAAATTATTTTTTGAGTAAATAAAATAGATTTTTTTAAAGATCATAACTATAATGTTCTATAATAAAAATAATATAGAATAATAAAACTAAAAAATAAAAAAAACAACACAAAACAGTAAACGCCCCAAAAATAAAATTAGACCAAGAAAACAAACCTAAAAAACCCAACACAAAAACAGAAAATAGTATAAAAAAAACAAAAAAAAGAAACAAAAGAAACCCAAAACCCGCATCCCCACTACCCCCCCCAACGCCCACCCACCCCCACCCTCACCACCAGCACGCGAAGTTACACCCCTCTGCATCACGCACGGAACGAACTCCCCCCCAACCCCATCCCTCCCCCTACACCACTCTTCACACCCCCCCCAACCAACACCACTCATCGCCACACTCCCACTACAACCGCAATCCCACCCCACCATACCACTCGACCAAACAACCCCACCCCACCCCCCCAGTCACACACCGCCTACCCCGACAAATCTCTCGCACACCCTTCCCGAAGCGACCCCGAACGCTCACCCGCCCCCCCCCCCCCTCCCTACACCTCTCCCACCACGCCACCCCCCGCCGCACCCCATCACCCCCGAAGCGACCCATACCCCCACCCCCCCCCCTCCAACTACCCGACTACGCCTCCACCCGCCCACCGAACTCCCTCACCCTCCCTCCCTCCCCCCCTTCCCTCTCCCCCGCCCCACCAAATACCACAAACAAACCCGCACAAAACACATACAAAAAACAAATCCCATAAATTATCACCATACAACCACACAAAAACCACACCCATCCCCAACAAGAATAAAAGCAAGGGTGAAAAATAAAACATAACAAAAAAAACACACCAACCGAAAAAAATTTCACAAAAAACAACACATAATTACAAAAACCAAAAACAACAAAACCAATAAACACAACTAAAAAAAAATTCAAAAAACAAAATAAAAAAACATAAAACAAAAAAATAAATTAACAGCAAAAACAAAACAGATAAAAACAAAAACAAGTAAAATAAAACATATAAAGAAAAATATAAACACAAAAAAAAAACAAATAACAACAACCAAAACATATAAATATAAAATAACATAACATATAATATACAGAATATACAAACACTAAAAAAAATCATATAACACATTAAAAATAAACAAAAAATTCTGCAAAAAAAATCTATAAATTACAAAAATAGAAAAATAATAATAAAAAAAACTAACTCAATGAAAAAGTTAAATAATTATAAAACTCCAAAGATCAAATAAAAAAACAAAAAAACAATAACCCCACAAAAAAGTAGTAAAAGACTAACCACAACCAAAATAAACAAAAAAAGATACCAATAATCTATAAAAAGCAAAAAAAACGAAAAAAAGAACATAAAAAAGCTCACAAACAAATCATCCAAAACCAAAAGCTAAATCACCAGAAACAAAATAACAAAAAACAAAAAAAACAAACCAAACAAACACCAAACAACAAAAAGATATTAACGAAACAAAAAAAAAAAACAAACAAAAACTAACAAAATTAAACAGAAAAAATAATAAAAAAAAAACCATTAAATATAATCAAATAAAAGAAAAAAAACAAAACAAAAATCAAAAAAACCATATAGCACTTAATAAATAAAATATCAAAACATTTGTAATCAGTTATAGTAATATTTTTTTTATTTTTAAATGATTCTTTATCTCATTCATATTAATAAATATTTACAAGTATTTAACAATAGAAAATATAGACGAGTTTAAATATATTAAAAATAATTTTTTTTTATAATAATAAATTTGTATTATTTTATTATTATATTTCAAAAAAAATTAATGAAATTCAAATAAAAAAAAAAACAAAATCAAAAAAAAATGGTAAAAACAAATAATAACAAAAAAACACAACAACAAAAAGAAACAGATAAATCCTAAAACCCCCCAATCAACCCAGACCTTCCTCTATTCTACACCTCCTCTACCCAGATCAGCCACCTTCCTTTCCTCCTCGTGGTACGGTAGTTGCCCAGCCAGCACTTCGTGTTGTCATTCTTGGCGGCATTATCTACACGAGGGAGGACATAGGTAACGTTAGGTAGACGAGAAGGTTAATATAAATAGGATAACTTAATACACTATAATACACATAATGCGGTCCTAAGGTGTCAACACCTATTTGTGTGAACGATATTACTAAATACACATGAGTCGTGATACGTTTATAACTACGTTAGCTGATATGTGCTTAAACGTGTATCTTTTATTTCTCATTATTAAGCTAAAAGACCAATAATGACCAATAATTCATGAAAAATGCATTGTATATGTGTGTTTTGTCAATTGTGTCTTACAGGTAACGGATATTCAACAAAAGGACAAAAATATAGCAAAACGGACAAAACCGAGCACGAGAATGGAAAGAGCGTGAGAAAACAAAGTCGAGGGCGTATACATTTATAATGGGCCAACCCGTACCCATTTTAGTGGGTCGGGTCAACCCGCTAATTTTGTATCTATTTTAAACCTATAAAACCTAATCCAAAAATTGAATCCAATCAATAAATATCCAAGTCCATATCTGCTAACCCATTACTAGCCCAAGTCAAGCCCAAACCTAAATTTATAACACCAGGGTTAAAACACGGGTCAAAAGGAGTTACTATTCACCATTTCTCTTTTCCCTAACTGATCACTCACACACTAGTTAACAAAAAACCGAACAGTAAATCTTCTTTCCACACAGCACGTACAAATGTTCTAGAAGTCCCTGATACATCTGACATACAAGCATCCATGCTGGCAATCCTAAGAAGTATTATTGGTGGATTTGACGTGTAATTGATCCAAGGGATGAAAGAGATGTATTGAAAGATCAAGGGCTTGGATTAAAAGAAGAGAGACGCTCCTCATGCCTAGAACCTTCTCATCTTCACTATAAATAGAAGAACTTATTCACATAGTAGAGGCATCTAGTGTAGGAGTAGTATAAATTAGTATAGGAGTAGTATAGACTTGCTT
Organism: Tanacetum coccineum; assembly: GCA_026074375.1. Taxonomy (NCBI): domain Eukaryota; kingdom Viridiplantae; phylum Streptophyta; class Magnoliopsida; order Asterales; family Asteraceae; genus Tanacetum; species Tanacetum coccineum. Next base: position 46,114 of record BQNB010029678.1, read on the forward strand.
TTAGCTTATTTTCTGCTTATTTTAATGCTTTAATAGTATTCCTTTCAATTGTCATGTAATTATTCAAAGTTTTTAATAAAAATTCAAGAGTATCTACAATTCTGTCTTTTAAATTATGTTTCTACTTAATTGCATTTTACATAATCATGTTTAAGAAGATCCAATCGTCTAAAAACAAGTGTACACAGATAAGTTATTCCTCAAACGTTAACATGCTAAAAAGTGTACATTAAAAAACTCATTATACCTTTGCTATATTTGGATTTGCTATAATGTGGGATGATAAGCCAAAAGCTGTACGTTCTGAAAGGAAATAAAACAAGCTATTTTCATAACAATAGCAATGATGATTTAAGCTCTTAAGATCAATTTAGTATCCTTTTTATCTGGTGAAAAAAGGGTACACGTTTCTTTTCCTCAATTTAGCTTACTATCTTATTTATGCTTATGAGACTGCTATTTTTCTGCCTTAAGTGTGCTTATTACAGTTTACTATCCAATTTTTTTTTTTTTTTTTTTATTATTGTCTTTAATACCAAGTTTACATAATAGAATTATTTTATTTAAGTTTTATTATCAAAACTGTTTTAGATATAAGTCAAACACTTATTAGCCGCACTTAAATTGTGGTCTTATTTTTTCCTTTCTTATTGCTTATTTGTCAATTTCTTGTTTAGTTATTAATCTGTTTGTATTCATTAGAAATTATTAGGATCTGTTTAAGCTTCAAAATTAGTTTTAAAAGTTTAAAGGGGTGTTTGGCATAAGCCGTCTTAACAAAGTTAAGACTGCTTGTGTAGCTTTTAAGTTTCAGAATGGATTTAATAAGCTTTGATTGAGACTTAAAAGAAGTTTTCATAAGCTCAAAGCTAGATTAGTCAAGTTTTGAAGTTTAGTTTTTCAAATCCTCAAGTCTGCTAGTTCATTAACTATCATGTATGCAATCTGTCTTATTGGGAGTTTTTAGCTTATTTGGTAGTTTTATTAGTTTATGTTTAGTTTAATTTTTCTTATTGAGTTTAGTGGTTTTAATCTGTTATAAGTTTTCTTTTTAGTTTTTGCTTATAGAGTCCTTTAAAAATAATTCAATATCTTTCTCAAGAATCCCAAAAAAGCCAAAAACAAAAGTTGTGTAGCTGTCATTTTCACTTTGCTTTTCTTAGGCTTATTTGCTTATGTTCAGCTTATTTGTGTCCTTTGGGTATAGGTGTTCATCTATTTTTAGTTAATAGCTTTTAATTTAGCTTATTGAGTCTTAGAAGTTAGCTTAAAATCTGTCTTTAGTCCTTAAAAATCTGTTTAAGTGTCCTCTGTCTTTAAGCCTTTTAGTAGTTTTCTAGCTTATTTGGTTTGCTTATTTTTATTCCTTAGTGCTTATTAGGTATAAGTTAAGATCTGTTTCTAGCTTATTAGTCTTATTATTAGCTTAATGGTCTTAATAATGCATTTAAAAGGAAAACAGTTTTAGCTTATCAAGTGTTCTTAACTTTTCAAAACTGTCATTTTCAAGTGGTTTTTTCTAGCTTATTTCTTTTTCATTTTGCTTACTTGAGTTCTTAGCTTATAGGACATGAGCTGTTTTTAGTCTTTAGCTTATCTCAAGTGCTTATGTGACCTTATTTTTTTAGCTTAAAAAATGTGTCAATAACCTTTTTTAAGTCTTTTTAGTCTTAACTTTAGTCAATCTGTTTCTTTGCTTTTAGGTGCTTATAAGCTTTTATCATTTGCTTATTATTAGTTTTTATAGCTCATTAAGTTGAGGTTAGCATCTGTTTTAGCTTATTTTGTTTTTTCTTAAGCTATTAGTCTTAAAATAAAATTGCAATACAGTTTATAGCTTTTGGGGTTCTGAGGTCTTTATTAAGTAGCCCTGTCATATATCAAACAGCTTTAACTAGCTTATTAATAATTTTTAGTCATTAAGGTTCCCCCTTTAATAAAGTAGCTTATTTTTGTCTTATCTTGAGCTTTTTCAAAAAGAAAATGAAAAATAAAAAGTTTTGCAAAAAGAAAGGTCACAGACAGGGTTTTGAACCTGGACCATTCCCCTTTCACTACCAGCACGGCTCTCAACCAACTCCCTACGGGACTTTTTCATTCTATATCTTGCTTCATTTAATTGTATAGTTAGTTTTAGGATTTGTGCTTAATGCTTATTCTTTTTTTTCACAGCTTATTATCAGAGCTTATTGGTTACTTTTTCTTTATAAATCTTCATTTTAGCTTATAGAATTTTAATAAATTTTCTAAAAATTTTTAGGATTTAGTTTTGTATTTTTTTAAATTAATTTTAAATAATTAAAAAATTCAAAAAAGATATTTTCTTTATTTTAAAATTTAGTTTAATGCATTTTAGTTTAATTAATTTGCATTTTAAGTTTTTAAAGTTTAATTTGATAATATTTTGTCTATCCGTTAGTCGATAATTATTCGTTATGTGTTTAATTTTCATTGTGCCTTTAATTTTTAGTTTAGCTTGCCTTTATTTGCTTTCCCTTTGCGTTGTTAGGATTAGAAACCAAAATCAAATCTTTTATAATAATCAAGCTCGATTTGTGAAATAATCGTAAATTTTCATTCACCTCTCACCAAGGAGAACGATACCCGTGTTGATTATTTATTATTCTTTCTTAATATACTATATTACGTATAAAACGGTCCTAAGGTGTCAACACCTATCTATGTGAACGATATTACTAAATATGCGTGAGTCATGATACGTTTATAACTACGTTGGCCACCGTATTTATACCCGTATCCTTTCCTAGTTGTACTCAGTATTGAGCTCACACATTTTAACGATTGACTTATTTAATACGATATACGTAGATGATACGTACGCGCAAAGCAAGTAATAGGCACATATAGATCCTATTATGCAACTATATGAAGGTTCCTAGGTTATAGTCTAGGCCAAACCACCTAGTTCTTGATAACCTGGCTCTGATACCAATCTGTCACACCCTGACATAGGCGGAAACACGGGCATGCGACGAAGAATGATCAATCATAACACAAGATACAAGATAGAGAAAACTAAAATGCATTAATGAAAAGTGTCATGATGATCTTTCATCTCAAGTACAGACTTGAGTGAGGTCCCAATCAAGAACACATCAAATAGTCACCGATTATTACAACCATAAGCCTACGCAGGGGTCCATACTAGTCTTAAACCAAAACCTCAAGGTAGTAAGTTCAAACAAACACCAATGCAAAACCTCTCAATACATGATCTATACAGGATACTCTTAAAGTCTACTAGCTCACATCACAACCTTACTAATCATTTACTTCACCTAAAAATGATACTCAAAAAGGTCAATGGTATGTGCTTAATTACACATACCTTTTACCTTTAAAAACGAGCTAAAATAACCAAAAATGGACTCAAAGTTGGACATTGTGCAATATGACCAGTGATACATGTAATACATTCCTCATTTCCTATGATATTAGCATCCTCGGCTTAATCATACACCATTACATAACGTTCCCCGTGCTAGTCATCACAACAGCATATACCCATGCTCTTAGAGTCGCAACGCGGAGGTCACCAGCCACCTAAAAGACTATTATCTAGCAGCATTTACTTAGGGCATTAAGACATCTCTAACATAGCAAATCCTTGTTATATCACATACATTGCCATTCATTCCAATGGTAGCAAGTACATATCTAACCACAACTATTCACCATAGCAGTCATAAGCCACATACATTGTCACCAAACAAAACCATTGTTTTGTATACAATACAGTAAAATATAGTTCAAATAACATTTTGAGTATCCATTTTCCTCCAACAGAAAAGACATAAAAGTGGGGGCTACGAGAAACTCCACCTCTCTAAGCTAAGGTATTAGCAGCAAACTCAATATCAAACATGCAAATGCAAGACGTCAACGACACGACCTAGTCCAATTAATGTATTACTTTACGGAAATTTATTTCCAAAATAGTTATTTTGGTTTGATGAAGAAGTCAGATGAGCGTTGTCAATGGTCATCTTAATGTGAAGATCTTTTAAGCCCATCTAGGTTATGTTTTATAGATAAATAGTAATATATGCCACAGCGGAATAATAAGAAAACAGTATTTATCAAACAGGTTTTTATTATCATTACATTTTCCCATCGTGCCCAATCTATATCTTTTAGACTACTATACTAACTATTTGCTAAATAATTATTTACTAACTAACTATTGTATAACACGCACGCTATCGTTTAATAGACCCTCTCATTGGGAGAGCTCTTATTTCTGTTCTTTAATAACTATTGTGTCTATGGATCTCTTTATATAGAGTGAGAACCATAAGTCTTACAAAAGAAAAATAATTCCAGTAAACACTGTATTAAATACGTGTACAATGATTTAATATGCGCTTGACTAATAACTAAGGGAAATCTAAATCTGCATTATTAAAAATACCTAAGTTTGTATTTTTTCTTCAATCGCAGTAATCATTTGTTTGACGCATGTTGAGAAGATAACTATTGTTTGACTTCAAGTCTTCTAGAATCCCATAATGCTAAATTAGTCATTCTTGTTCATGTCTTTTGTTCTTTTGTCTCATTTCAAATCTGTTAATACCAACAATCTCCCCTATTTGATGATGACAAAAACCAAACAAATTCTTGCAATGAACTTCCCCTGAAGTTGGGAGATAATGGATCTCCCTGTATGAAAACAATCTTCTTTGTAAACTGCTATCCCCCTGTATCTTAAATCTTCCACTTATGTTTTTTTCAATATCCATTTACTGCCACCACATGATCTATAAGTTGCTAATAATATAATCATCTTCCCTTTTTTTATCTTTGTATCCATGGGACATATAAGCAACTTTGATCTTTTACACTTCAAATTCATATAATTCAAAACTTTTAATCTCTCAAGCTTTTCCATTGACTCAAATTGACCCCCCATGAAGTTCAACACAAATAATGAACTTAAGCTAGTAGAAATTTTAAACTAGCTATATTAATAATGACTAGAAGTATTAATGTACCTTCCCTAAATCTGTTGTAGATAATCTTTAATTCTGTAGGCTTTTTAAAGTGATTCTGATGATAGAAGGAAATACTGAGTATAACGAATTTGTTTGAAGAAGTAGAATTTACCAAATTTATGTCTTATGTAATTTAGGGTTTCCTTATACCTAATTTTGCTTCCCGTAGTTGTTAGGACTTATAATAAATCAAAATCATTCTCACTCAATCTAAATCAAATCAAGATCAACTTTCAATTGCAGCCTCGTTGGGACATACGACCCGGGAATCATACTTCCGGAATCTTTTTATCATTGATTCTCTTATATATTTTATTTCTAGGTAGGTCTTGACTTTTTACCTTGGTCAAGGGTGAAGAGTTTGGATTTGCCTAGTATTTTATATATACTATATTGCGAGAGTCAGTCAACATTAATTTTAGTGAGCTCGTAGGTTTGAAAAAAACCCAGTCGATGTGCCAATATTTCAAACAGTTAGACAATTGTGAAATATGACAGTGAATACATGTAAAACATTCCAATTCCATGAATTAACATCCTCGCTAATCATACACCATGACATAGCATCCCCGTGCTAGTAATCACACCAGCATATACCCATGCTCTTGGAGTCGCAACTCCGAGGTCACCCACACCTAAAAGCCTATTAGCTAGAGCATTTACTTAGGGCAAGACCATCACAAACATAGCAAATCCATGTTAATCACATACATTGCCATTCATCTCAATGGACGCAAGTACAATCAAACCACATAATATTCACATGGCAGTCATAAGCACATAGCATTGTCCCAAAAACAAAACCATGTTTCGCACAGTACAGAAAACAGTTCAAAAAAATTTTGAGTATCATTTTCCCCCAACGGAAAAGACATAAAAAGTGGGGCTACGAGAACTCACCTCAAGCAAAGGTATCTAGCAGCAAACTCAATATCACACAAGCAAATGCAACGACGTCCGAAAATGACCTAGTCCAATTAATGTTCTACTTATAAATTTATTTCCAAAATAGTTTTTAGGTTTGATGCATAGAGGTCAGATGCGCATTGTATGGTCACCCTTAACGTTTTTAGTGGTGTGATGGTTGATAACTTATCTTCAAAAATAACATACTTCCAACCCATACCTTAGTATAATATATATACTTATACTATTTAATAATATAGTAGAGTAATATAAGAAAATTCTTATAATAAACACTTATAAATATACTTCGGTAAATCCATTCGACACTCTTTGTTACCATTAATTCATTATTTAAATTACAAGAAACGAAATGTTTATTTATACTAAACAATTTAGAGAAGTTTCGTAAAAATATAGTTTTCGTCTTTTAGTCAACTTATTAAAATAATAATATTTTATTATTAAATCGAAAAATCACGTTTTGAGTAAAAATTCTAAGTATAGACTTTTTACGAAATGTCGACATGACCCGTTCGTTTATACAACGTTTTCCAAGGTTTTTAAACCTTAATTTCAAAAACTTTTCCACAATTTTACCCTTTTCCATCCAAATACCAAAATCGTTTATCGCAACGTTTACCAAAGCATATTTCTCCAAATCAACTTTCATTATCATTTCATAAGTATGCTTAAATTTCTAAAGGTCTGTTAAAACTCTTAAAACTACTAGTTTACGCTTATAGGCCCAATAGCGGCCCATCAAAGTATCCGTAGATATATAATATGACTTAAGCCCAAAATTAAATCCCATTAGTAAATATAAGACCAAAGCAATAGCTAACAAAATAACCCAGACCTCAATAAGTCCTCAATAAGCCACGTCTTATTGGGCTTATTAGGCCGTGAGCTTTTAAGTTCCAAAAACCAAATCCATCAAACTTAAAATAAGCTAATAAGCTACGTAGTATATTCGGTTATCACCATAAGCTATCAAAATAGTCCACGAATATACGACATACAAGGTAAATAACCAAAAACATGTATTTCCTTAATCTTGGGGTTTTTGAACCACCATAAGCCCAAAATAAGTCCATTAGTGCTTATAAATAAGCTAAATAATCCAATATCCAAAATAAGCTACATAGTAAATAAATGTTTTTCAACCATCGCAACCACGACAATAAAACTACAAAAACCTTGTTCCCTTTTATTTTTGTTCGAACCAAACGCAACCCTGAATAACCTTTCGTAAACTTGTCGTGTTCGATTTTTAACAAACGCACCATACAAATAGCTTCTATGCATCATTTAACACACAAAAGTATAAGTTAAATTAAAATTTAGAAAACTTACCAATAGGGTTTTGAAAAGCGAGAATGAAACTGACTACCCAAACATAGTTTAAACAATAACCCGATCACTAGAATTAACCAGGAAGTACTCAAACCCTCATGTTTTTTATCAAGTTTCAAAAATAAAGTATGTGTGTGTGTGCTTTGGTCGGACGCAACAAGAGGAAGAGAGAAAGAAGTGTGTGTTTATTTTGTGAAAATGCGTTTGAAATGGGATCAAAACAAAATGATCTAAGACAAGGTTTGTACCCACTAAGGACCATAGTTGCTAAAAAAATGTCATCTTGTCCCCTACAAGACTTGAAGCCGGATAGGGTATCCTAGGGGCTCGGGTTACCTTCTTTTGGTGTCAGAATCACTTAAAACTCAAAAACTTCGATCGTAAAATACTTCCCGAAGTTACTAAGCATTTTTATTCAGTTTAAAAATACTTTACCCATAACTTAGAGTATTTACACGACATATTTCCAACTTAAAGTTCTCAAATTCATTTTGAACATTAACAAACGTGTCGGGACTCATTTTCGGCATTTTAAACTATACACAGGACAAACCTCCCAGAACTTAATCAACATAATAAAACCTTCTAAAAAGGATTATTATACACAACATAACACAAAATACCTCAATTACATTAATTCACCACCGTCAACACGGTACAATTTCTAACGAAACTGACAAACGTCAAATAGTCAAAGGACTAAATTAGAACATTCAAAACTCATAAAAGGGCAAGGGTTACATTCTACCCCCTTTAAAAATAATTTTAACCCTAAAATTCAGCTAAGTGTATGGAGGGCTTTTTTTTCACCCTTTATCCTTACAATTCTTTTTCATTCTTCAACCCCTTCAATGCTTACCGAAACTTCATGACTAATGCTTTGTTGGGTATGTTTCAGTACTAGCTCCATCTCAGTCGGCACTATTCTTTTATTCTCACTTTTACTCCTTTTTTACATATCATACCTAAGGACTTTCTAATCTAACTATTGGAATGTCTTTATGGCTGGATCATGGGAACAAATACCTAACCTTAACCACCTTATAACTCTGATAAAATTAAGTACATGGCCAATCTTTGGGTATTGTTCTCGTAGCCTTAAAACCATTGAAAAAACTCAATCAAGGTATTTGTGATACAAATATCAAAACG
>BQNB010029679.1:4082-39744 GCA_026074375.1 Tanacetum coccineum
GTGGCATATCATTCTTAGACTTAGGCGAGACTTCATCCTAAGACCTAGACACATTAATTCTGTCACAATTAAAGCATCCGCATAAAGCATCCTTATTTATATTGATTATAATTCATCTAGAGGACGACACGGTGTATGTCGAACGAACTCTAGCTCATAGAGACTTTACCTACTTACTGCTTAATGGTAACTTATGTTAGGTGGTAGTCCACAATCCAAACTGTACTAATGATCAAAACATTATTAATTAGTACTAAGCCACCACCTACAACGGTACAACCAGTTCAATCAGGCAAGCAGGACGTTATTAGTAATCCTATTTGTTCCACCTATACGCAATTACTATATAAAGAGCTATCCCAGACTCTTAGCCTACGCCCAAACAACATCGAAGTTGCAACGCATTAAATATGCAGGACTAGACCCAGTTAAATGATAGGTCGCATACTTAAGCACGTAAACAAGTATCATGTGATAAACATAATCAAGCATACAACGATAAATTAAGCAATCGAGATATAAACAAAACCAAACATTCAGATCTTCATAATAATGGCTAATACATGAAAGTATTAGCCTTCAAACATCATAACTAATACAAGAGTAATGGCTTAGCCAATGTAAACTAACCGAGTTAACGAATGATACCAAAATCTCAACGATTACAAAAGTATAGGAAATTACACGTTTTCTCCTATGGATTGTAATGCATTGCAAGATCTCTTCTGCTCTTTTTCTCCTCTGAAAATCGACTTTTATGGTTTAGGTATCGAGAATATGATTTAGCACCCTTAAAACTCGTTTTTGCGTTTTCTATTTATAAGGTCTAGAGTCGGTGTCGATACGGCGTATCCAATGTATTGGATACGGCGTATCGGGGTTTCTTGGAGTAGGGCTCACGTTTGATATCTTCCAGAATATTCATATACTATATCTCCAATACGACGTATTGTTCTTCACTGGATACGGCGTATTGATCTTGTTTCCTTTGTGGTCTTTGGTGAGTGCAGGCACGGATACGCCGTATCTTCCTTTATGGATACGGCGTATTGGTTGTCAGAACAGTAATCTTCAAAATATCTTCGTTTAAGCTCCAGAATGCGTTCCTTTTGCTAATATTCACCAAGTACTCCATAATTACTGCAATTCTCAAATACAAACGATTAAGTAACAATTCTTTGCAATAATTATACAAAATAGGTTAATTACATGGGATAAATGATGCTATAAAATAGACGTTATTTGAGGTCATCAGTTACCATTTCGGCTATAACTAGAGCATCGGACATCGTCCCGGGTTGAGCCACCCGTCAAAATGACCACAAGACATAGGGCTACATCCCTATATTTTTCTCTAAGTACCAAACCCTACTAATTTTGCCCAGTCATCTCATTTAGCTACTGACCTAAATATGAAAATCACAACCATTACTTAGGGCTTGTCTAGTTTGCATTTTTGTGTTTCAAATTCATGTACAACGTCCCACTAATCACAAATAATACATGACACGTAATATTTATAGAAGTAAAATAATAATTACATATTTTACAATAATCAAATAAAAACATAAAAAGATTTACAATTCTTACAATGATATGATGAAATAAAAGTAACAACAAGAATCAACATTAAAACCCTTGATCGAAACCCACACTCAAACCACCAATAGCTAATTTACCCATCATAATATCACCATTTTTTCATGCAATAACCCTTTAAAATCTTGAACCAAATCAGCCCCTATACCTTGACTAAAATACTTCTTGATTGCACTAGAAAAGGTTATAATCAATGAATACTACAACTAGTCTTCTAGTACTTGAATCTTATAAAATATTACTAGCATAATTTTGATATAAAGAAGGTAATTGTTTGGTTATGGGGACGGCAAAAGGAGGTGTCCTGAGTGAGGTGGATTTTTGTTATTGAAACTATGAGATGAGATGAGTGGAGTTGTGTTGGTAAGAACAAAGATGGCATGCAAAATATTCAAGCTAGGTGTCCCATTTATGAAAGTATTAGGACACATAAGTGTCATATTAAGCCACCACATATGGGACGTGTAACAAGCAAGGAAAAAGAACATTATTATTTTATTTTGTTATAATTTTTAGAATAAGTGAGTAGTTTTAGGGCTAACGGGTATAGACGTAAAATATAACGAGGGTTTAGACGGAACCACAAAGCGAAAACGTAAATGATAAAAATAAAATTACAACATTTGGGATAATTTTCTAAAATAATAATAATATGTAGAGCACATAGACTAATATTTAGTCTAAAGTCGGGTTCACCTTTAATAATTTTTTTCCTACGAACGCGAGATAAACTATTCGGTTAACCGATAAATAAATTTTACTCAAAAGTAGAATAAATAATGAAAGTATAAGTTTAAATAATGTCCTGAAATTTATGAAGTGCTACGGTCTCTAAAATTTAAAATAAATAATAGAAGTACAAGGTTAAATAATGACCCAAAAATTACGAAATGTTACAGTATGCCCACCTTAAGAGAGCGCCGTCCCGGTGCTCACTTCGCCTTATCCACTCTTGGTTTACTCGTGAAGTGATGAGGATACTTGCTCTTGAATTGGTCTTCGCGCTCTCATGTGAATTCAGGTCCTCGTTGAGAGTTCCAATGAACTTTGATTATAGGGATACAACTCTGCCTTAGTTGTTTGACCTCATGGTCTATGATCTCTATAGGATCCTCCATAAAGTGTAGCTTGATGTCAAGTCAAACTTTTATTTGGTTGAATGACAAGGTTTTTATAAGATAAACATTTCTTCAGGTTCAAGACGTGAAAGGTACTATGGATTCCTCTGAGTTCCCGCGGCAGTTCAAGTTTGCATAGTTCGCTTGCTCTAGTGATTGTGCACCATGTAACGTATATGCAGTGTCTCCAATTCTTTAGTGCAAGGGCCGAAGCTCCTATTTTCAATAAAACAATTAAATAAGGTAGCAACTAATATTGAATAAATAGTAGTCAAAACATCAAATGTCTGTCATGTGCATGTAGGTACAGATTAGTGGTTAGGAAAATTCTTAATAAGAAGATTGAATATTTGTACTGATGAGAAAGCAAGCGAAAACAAGAATTATTATGTCATGCCGATGATCAAAGTAGCATATATCAAGTATATTACATCTCAAGGTTGAAAAATGAATTTGTGTCGATAATCAATGCGAACGGAGGAATTAAATAAATTATTAATCCTCAAAGGAAGTGAATGCCAATACAAAGAGGTTATAATGTGTTTGATATTTCAGGATCAGAGGATTCTAAAAGAGAGATTAAATATTTTATGAAAAAGGTAGCAACTAATCATTAATCAATGCAACAAAAGAATGAATAGATCTAAAAAAAATGGTCGACGATTTAAGAGAGTACGTAAAAGTTCATGTATATTGAAGAAACAATAAAATATATCGCGAGCATGTAAAATATGAATATGTCAACGATTTAAGAGAGTACGTAAAAGAACATATGTACAAATGCAATAATGATCAAAAGAATAAATATAGAGAAGGGTTCGCATAAACAATTTATGAATCAAAGAAGTATAAAGAATCATTTGTACGAATAATCATGTAAACAGAGAATCACTTGATTATAATAATGGTAAGACAACAATAGGTGTCAAGTATATCCAAATATAGTAACGATCAAAAGAAATGATCATAAAGAATTATAAAAGACTTTAGTGAGTCATTCGTGAGATTAATCGATGCAACGAGAGTATTAATATTAATATTTGAAAGAGGCATATTTCAAGGAAACAATATGTCAAGATGGCTAAGCGAGATGAGTGAATTAATTGTACAGACAATTAATTATTAAAGGGAGTTAATACCAAATGACTAAATCAAGCACATATGAAAGGATGGTTTATCAAGGATGTTAAAATGGGATATGAGAACTTAATTGTACAAACATTTAGTTAATAAAGGGAGTGACAACATCCGTACCACAAAGCAAACGATACATCGAGAGTTTTCAAAGAAATATTTTAAATAAAAAGGTCATCATTAACTATGATGGTCGAGATTCCCTCTTCGGAGTGGGGCTGCTTGTTGTGTCGTTTTCAATGACATTCTAGTCGGAAGATGTGACCTTCATTAGCGTGGTTGTCTCAAGGGTTTTTTTGCGTGATTCGTTCTAGGCATCTTGGATCTTGTTTCATTTTAAACGAAAGAGCATGTTAGCCATACGTTGGGCTATGTGTCGTTTGGTAGCTGCTATACTTTAGCAATTGTCTTCTCGACGGCTTGATTATCCAAAAATCACAAGAAGTAAAAAAGAATGACACGTTGATGAGCCATGTTCCAAAAGTAGGTGCTCCAAGGCGTCATATACGAGGCGACAAGTTAATTGTCATAAAGGGTTCCAAATTTTCTTCGGGTTGTTCTCCATGAGCCTTGATTATGTCATCGTTTTACATGGGAATACGAACAATTTTTCTCAATCGCGTCAAAAACTTCCACGCCTGAAAAGTATTAAGTCGATAGTAAAGCTATGGATGGGCTTGAAGCTACTAGACTCATTCGTTCATTTGAGAAAAATGGCGATTGGGATGAAGCAACGAAGGATGAAGTTGAGTCATACGATCCTTCATATGACCAAAGTTTAAAAGATACAAGAAGAAGAATTCACATAATAGGAATGATTTCAAAACTAATGTCAGAAAGTACCGAAAAGTTCTTCGAGAATTATATGGACTCATTTATAACAAATCCAGTTACTCTTCAGAATTAAAAAAAATATCTTGAATAGACATTCGCGAATAATCTTATTGGTATAGTAATTGAAGAGACTTATAAATTTCTATGCGTTCCTACTATTCAAGGTTGCACGCTTCCTGCTTTAAAATCTAATTGAATCAATGTATGCAGCAAAGATAACCGCCATGTTTCTATTCAGTGGGTTACGTGACGATGTAAACGTTTTAGAAGTATGATGCGTGTATTCAAACTCGGAGTCGAGTAGTAAAATAACCAATGGGATTGACAAACTATGTCGAGTTTCGATATCATCCAAAAGAGAGTTAAGTAAAGTCATGAAAAAGTTTTGGAGATCATCGTATCACTCATGATGTCTTGAGAAATGTCTAGAGACCATTGTGTAACTCATAATGTCTTGAGAAAAGTTTTAGTATTTATATAAACAACATTTATATAAAAATATAGTGACGTTCTAGAAAGTAGATATAAGTGATCGAAAGTTGTCGACATTTATATAGATTACTTTTATATAAATAAGTAGCGATACTCTTGAAGATAGGCGTAAGAGGTCGAAAAGAAAGTCAAGTATCATATAATTATTATCTATATAATACTAGTAGTATTGCTCGAGAGAGTAAATATAAGCAGCCAGGAAGTACGCGAGTATAGATATCCGATAAAACCAATCTGTAACACCCCCAAAATTTGAAAAGTAGTCATAGTCTAGGTTTTATAAACAACCCAGTTCTCTATGACTTCAGATCTAATACCAATCAGTAACACCCCCAAAATTTGAAAAGTAGTCATAGTCTAGGTTTTGAAAACGACCCAGTTCTCTATGACTTCAGCTCTAATACCAATCTGTAACACCCCCAAAATTTGAAACACAACGGAAAGGCAACATGGGGTGCTACTTCATAGTCACAAAGTACAAGTTACAGAAAATGACCTCAAAAGAGAAGTTTTTAAAAGTTACACATTCGATATAATATAAAATCCGAGTTTACAAAAGAGGTCCCAACAAGTTTAATAATACATAATGTTTTTAAAGAAATTATGTTTTGTCGAATGTATAAATAAAATGTAGAGTCTCTGAGTACATATCCGTGCAGCTTTCTTCCGAGCAATATACCTGAATAACATGAGATAACATGCGAAACGTTAACAATAATGTTGAGTGAAGTTCATAGGATTTTTAATAAGTAAAGCAGTGAAATCCATAGAGTTTATAGTAATAATTGCAATGAATACAATCATCATATAAATAGATATTATTGCATCTAAGATCATGGCACTCAAAATTGACAGTATATATCAATAATGATATATATGATAATAATGGCCCCGTGTAGGTAATTGCCATATACCTAGATTTACAAATATAGTACGTTTGGTTACCTATCTGACTAACATAAACGGGATTCGTCAATCCCGGTAGGCCTATCCACAATATTCGTGTTCACACACAAGTGATTAATGGTCCATGATGTGGGGGGACTTATGGCATGAAGGGACTTAGACACAAGCAATAATATATTCAGGAAGACATACAGTTTTGCAATTAATTGTCCGTAAGTAGATGTTTTAGCATGTATTTCATCCAGGGGTTTATAAAGCATGTAAATAAGTAAAGGTGGGTCTATGAACTCACCGTAGTGATCAGTAGTGGATTATAACGATAGATAGTGTATTGCGAGATCACGAGCTTTAACGATGACCTACAAAAATATAGTGATCGTGTCTTAGAATAAAGTTCGATAATATAAAGTTATTGACTTTGATTATAATGTTGAACATAGATTCTTAAGTTGTTATATTAATGAAGTATCCTTAAAGTTTAAACAAGTTTTATAAAAGTTTTTATAAATATAGTTTGGACAATGTACATACGGTTTTATAAAACTTATAAATTAGTTTTATCCATTTTGAAATTGTTGCAAGCCTACAACAAGCCCAGTACTATGGCCCAAAAGATAATATTAGTGTATGACCATTTAAAGTCCAGAAATAAGCTTTTTCCATAAGCCTAATAGTAGGCCCAAATATGGCCCATTAATCTATATGATTATATTTGGGCATATAAATCCTAAATTTAATGGTTATAGTTTCCGGGTTTAATTTTTCTTCAAACGAGATCAAGCCAAATTATCCATGGTTATTTTCAGAATGTGAACGAGACTAAATTTCCCGATAAGTGGGTCCTACCACTTCGGGTTTTATAAAAATGGTCAAATTACAAGTTTTACCCTCTCGGGTCAAATTAAGTTACAACAGTATATCCCGATTAAAGTTGTCATATCTCCTAAACCATAAGGGGTCTCGACTTGGTTCTTATACCTACGGAACCGTATTCAAGTCTATTTTACAGAATTATGATCCTTTTTATCTCATTTTACTTGATAAATGGTCAAATTATGTAATATATCCACAAAGGTCATGGCTGATTATTAACAGCCTACTTCAGTTTTACAAAAACGGCCGCCATTTCTAAACCGTAAGTCGGTAGAGGCTCATTCAACTTGCTACTGATTCTTTAAGATGTTGCCTACAACTTTTAGTTTTAAATATTTGGGGATCAATATACAAATTTTTAAAGATATTAGCCATTTAAAACTGGTGGTCAGATTTGGATAGTCGTTACCATTTCGGCTATAATTAAAGCATCGGACATCGTCCCGGGTCGAGCCACCCGTCAAAATGATCACAAGACATAGGGCTACATCCCTATACTTTTATTTAAGTACCAAACCCTATAGCCCAGTCATCTCATTTAGCTACTGACCTAAATCTGAAAATCACAACCATTACTTAGGGCTTGTCTAGTTTGCATTTTTGTGTTTCAAATTCATGGACACTGTCCCACTAATCACAAATAATACATGATACATAATATTGCACTATAAAAGGTTATAATCAATGAATACTACAACTAGTCTTCTAGTACTTGAATCTTATAAAATATTGCTAGCAACATTTTGATATAAAGAGGGTAATTGTTTGGTTATGGGGATGGAAAAAGGAGAGGTCCCAAGTGAGGTGAATTTTTGTTATTGAAACTATGAGATGAGATGGGTTGAGTTGTGTTGGTAAGAACAAAGATGGCATGCAAAATATTTAAGCCAGGTGTCCCATTTATGAAAGTATTAGGACACATAAGTGTCATATTAAGCCACCACATATGGGACATGTAACAAGCAAGGAAAAAGAACATTATTATTTTATTTTGTTATAATTTTTAGAATAAGTGGGTAGTTTTAGGGTCAACGGGTATATACGTAAAATATAACGAGGGTTTAGGCAGAACCACAAAGCGAAAACGTAAATGATAAAATTAAAATTACAACATTTGGGATACTTTTTTCTAATATAATAATAATATGTAGAGCACATAGACTAATATTTAGTCTAAAGTCGGTTTCACCTTTAATAAATTTTTTTTTCTACGAACCTATTCGGTTAACCGATAGATAAATTTTACTCAAAAATAGAATAAATAATGAAAGTATAAGTTTAAATAATGTCCTGAAATATACGAAGTGCTACAGTCTCCAAAATTTAAAATAAATAATAGAAGTACAAGGTTAAATAATGACCAAAAAATAACGAAATGTTACAAAAATAATCTTCGGAAACCGCTATCAAGAAATTTTACACTAAATCGCTGGTAGAAAACCAAACCGCAATAGTTTTGTTTCCTAAACCGCCATGAAAAGTGTAAATCTTCGAAAACCTGTAAACCGCTACCAAACAAACATCTACGATTATGATACTAGTAAACCGCTACGAAGACAATATACTAAACCGCTGCCAAAAAATCAAACCGCCAGAGGATTGTTTCCTAAACCGCTATGAAAAGTATAAGTCTTTGAAACCTGTAAACCGCTACTAGGCAAACCGATGTCACTAAATGACAATCCGCTGTCACTATCCTACTGACAAACCGCTGTCACAAAAGACAAACCGCTGTCACAAAAGACAAACCGCGGTACTGTACCTTCTGACAAACCACTGATGAACAATACTTTTTTTGACAAACCGCTGCGAATAATTCAAAGACAATAAGTCAAACCGTTGCCTAGAAAAACATACTATTTCACACAAAAACACCTAAAAATCACCCTTTTGAACGTTTTTGCTTGATTTATTTTGCACAACTAACTACTACAAGGTTATAAATACTACAAACAACTAAACATTAACACAACAAATATCAAAATCTAGGAGAAAAATGAAAAACGAGCCATAAACCTTAAAAAGTACAATTTTGGATCTAAACCAAGCAAGAAAAGCACATACATACAATCTAATCATCCCAAGGCTATGATACCAATTGTAGGATATTGGATATCATAACACAATAGTGATGCTAGGGGTTAGCTGATTCTAGAGAGAGAAGGAAACTAGAGAGAAAAACTTCTAGTGAGAGAAAATGATGTATGATAAATGAAATGACCAACCACCTCTTCCATGGGATGGAAGAGGTATTTATATGTCTATAATATTCGGCCTATAGGCCTTGGTATAGGCTTACACGTGCGGGTTTAATACCCAGCCCATTACCGTATGTCATACGTTAAACATTAAACTACGAGCTAGGATAAACTATAAAATACACAGGGTGACCGAGTCTTTTTCTTAAACCTAACAAACACTATGCTGATTCAGATACTGATAGTGATGCAACACTCTACTCTTCAAGTTCAGACAAAACAGAGGAAAGTACAAATGAAATTGATGATGCTAACGAATCTAATATGGATTTATCCGATGATAATCCAGACGGAGATAATGATGCTATAAGGTATGGAGTGTTCATGCATAACAAGTCTACTACAACACCCAATTCTACCTACCTCAGTCCGACGGTTACAGTTCCTCATTAGACTTCATTCAGACCTTGCTAGACGAAACACCTGCAAATGAATTGACAGATATTATGAGTCATCCAATGTATAATGATGCTCAAACAACCTCAGTGGTGCATAACCCTGAGTGAAATCCTGAGCTAACAAGCTATATATTAGGTGCATCTGAAATACCACTTGGTATATATATAGATGTTCTAGCAACAAAAACTTTACTGTAGGAAATGTTCTCAGACGAGAATGCTCATCATTTATCATCTCCATCAGCAAATAAAATGTCCTATCTTAAAACAAATCCCCCACCAAACTCCCTACAAACCAAAGCAAAGAAGCTGATGCAAAATGAGAAAAAGAATATAAGGAAGATCAACTTCAAGAAGGCAGTCGCACAGAAATTCAGAGTATATGATCAGAAGCTGGAAGCTCTCACAAATTTTAATGTTTTTGAAGTATTTGAAAAGGCTGTCCAAGCAAAAGTTTTGACAGAATCAAAAAGCTTATACCTTCTCATATCCTGAAAGCCATTGCAATTTACCTTAGGCCTCGTCTTTACACCTCTATGCTCGATATTATGAAAAATAACCAAATAAATATATTCACTCAATCATCCACCTCCACTAATGATCTCTCAGAAATAGATCTAAAGTTAAAGTTGCTAAACCGAATTCATGAGAGCAAGTCAAATACGACTCATCCTACTAATCAGAAGCTTTATGACACTCTATATGAATCCGTCTGTCTAGATCATGATGCACTTAATGCTCAAGATTTAGAACCATCCTTTCACAAAAGGTCTCACGACAATTAGGATTCTCCTAATAATCATTAAGGGGAGAACAAGAAGAAAAGAAGAAAGGATGTTGGTGAACCTTCTTCAAGATCATCAACGTAAAACAACTCTCCTATGATTCATGCACAAGTTGACACTCCTGGCATACAACCCTTAGACCTAGAAGATGAATACATTCAGACTCGTTCAAATCCTGAATGCTACTTTAAGTCGGGGGTCAGCTAATAATAAAAGGAGAACGACATGGTTTGATTTACTCTTGAAATCAGATATTGATCAAAATGAGAATCATATTCTTGGACCATCTACTGTCGCTATAGAAAAGAAGATTAAAGGAATCATCCAGAAGGACGAGCTCACAATAGCAGATCTTGAAGGTGCAGGACTAGAAAGGCTAAAGCAGTAGTATCAGAATGATGTGGAACTCGAATACCATGTTAGTCAATTCAAAGCAGCAGTGTTAACAGAAGCAAAGTGGAACAGTGATGAAGATGATGTGTCAAAACCAAGAACGTTTGAACGACACATGTCCAAAAATACAAAACCACATCCTTCTTTCTACAACAATGATTTCTACTACCTTGTGTGTCTGAGCACGAAAGAGAAGTACACTACTTCTATCACCAAGCACTATGCTGCCAAATACTACAAACAAGGTATAGAGGACATGATCCCTGATAGATGGTGCAAAGAAACTCATCGTTACATCTTTGAAGCCCTTAATGGTATTCACTATTGGGATGGTGACATAATTGACTTCTTCAAAGCAGAAATGAGTACCAAAACTGAAGGAAGCATCTACTCAGATTTAAGGATCAAATCAGTTGTTCATGTAGTGGTATATAAGAAATGAGGTTATGGTTTTCTAACATCAATTGTAGTCAGGAGATCCGATGATAAAGAGTATGAGTTTAGCTACGCAGATCTTCCTAAACTCAGTTTAAATGATGTAGAGGACATGTATTTGCTCCAAGTTCAAGGCAAACTTCACCATCTCCCATTGAAATTTGTAAAAGACTTCAACAATACACTTCTCCTGTTTATCAGAAGAGTCGTGATTCAAAACAGGGTTGAAGATATTCAACTAGGAGTGGAAAGTTATCAGCAAACTCTCAACCTTACCAAACCTATGATGTTCTTTGAAGGAATCGACCAAAAGATACCATTCACAATGTTTGGAACACATAAAGGAGTTGTATATCTCAACCAACACAATGTCAAATCCTTTATGAAGCTAAGTAAAGTAAAGAAGTTTTGTGATGGTACTCTTATCAAGATTCATGAAAACCTGGTTGACATGGTGAAAAGGAACAAGCTGGGCACCGGTAACAAACGGTTATAGGGAAGAGACTGGGCCAACATGGATGTCGAGAAATCAAAAGAGATGGTTGACAAGATTGACAATGTACTCAAGCGTAGAGAGCAGCTCATGAGGCTAGAGGGGTATGTTGGTGGACGTCCCAAGACTGTTAATCCATGTACCTTTGAAAGGCCTATGTAATCGCCCCTTAGGGGGAGATTGTTAGAAACACATACATCGTTGATTACATGGCCAATTTATCTAGTTTATAATGTGTAGGGATTAACTAGTGCAAATAAGGAATGACTCCTACATAATATGTAATATCCCTTAATTGCTTCCTAGTCCTTCCCCCTTACTATATAAGGAGGGCTAAGGAAGGGTTAGGGGATGGTGATTTCTTTTCTTTCTAATCTAATATTTCTTTCTTTCTCTCCTCTTATCCTCCCTTTACTCGTCACCCTCTCACTCTCTCTCTCTACTCTCTCTCTAAAACTTTCTAGTGTAGTATTTTGTATGATAAATTGATATTTATCAGCTCTTTTCCATCACATCATGACAACTCACACACAACTCATCCTCTCTTATCCAACATGTGTGTTAATGAATTTCAAATTCAAATTTTAAATCTTTCCCCCTTTCTCTATAAGCATAGAATATTCTAAGAATATTCTCTTGTACCTTACCTAGCCATTTCTAATCTTTAGTTAGATCCCAACTATGATAGTTTGACTTTGAGGAACACCCAAAATACCCCTTTCTGATAATTCTTTTATCTTTAGTTTATCAGACAAGCAAAACGCTTTTAATAC
This sequence comes from Tanacetum coccineum, assembly GCA_026074375.1. Lineage (NCBI taxonomy): Eukaryota > Viridiplantae > Streptophyta > Magnoliopsida > Asterales > Asteraceae > Tanacetum > Tanacetum coccineum. The sequence goes on from BQNB010029679.1 coordinate 16,574, forward strand.
TTCACAAACGTTTTTATTAAATGGCTATTTGAGTTGGTTGACCTTGAGCATAAGAATGATTGAAAGGTCATAGCATAAAGTACAATTTGGTGGTTTAACAAGTGCAGGTATTTAAAACGCCAAGTCCCGAAGAAAACATCTTCGGGAATCTGGCGCGCTGGCCATGCGCTGATGCGTGGGCAACGTGACAGACATGAATTGTTTTTCAACAATTTATGTTCCTTGGCCTATAAATACCAACCCATGGCCTTTGTATTCCTCACCTTTTGCAATCATTCTTTCCTCCCTTTCTCTTCTCTAATCCTCTAAGTCTAAACACCAAGTGTTCTTAATCTTCTCCTCTATCATCTATTGAAGAACACACATCTCTGCAAGAGAGCCACACAAGTACCTAATCTATACTTGTGTGTTTTGTCGAGGGTCTTCTTTCTTATACCCTTTCTATTAGAATCGAGTCTCTAGGCTAGGTTAGGACTTGGTTCACCATCTATCTTTTTATATAATCGAGTTGTAAGGGAAGTCTTGTATTATCCCTAGATATTAAGATCCAAACACAACTAGAATAAGCTAAACCATTAAGACATTAAGGACGAAATAAGCAAGAAGAGTAGAAAGAAAGAAAGAGTAGAATATTAGATTAAGAGAGAGAGAGAGTTTGGTGGATCTTTTACACATATGAAAACACACGCATAAATGACCAACACCCTCTCCATATATGGAGAGGGTTCTATTTATACCATATGCCTTCACTTAAGACGCATGCGCTTCTTCTTGGGCCGGGCTTGGCTTAACTTGGGATTTGAGCCCAAAACACGGACAATATTAGATTACAATCCAAGCCTATTAATACCCGACTAGCCTATTACATTACAAGACTTCCTTTGACTTAATAAGACCGATAATATTCTTGTTTGACTTAATATATAAGTTCGAGTTTAATTGAAGTTCAAAGTCCAAAGTCCAATAGTCCAAGGTTTGTAAAATTCAAAGTATTCAATCAGTGGGTAAACCGCTGGCATAAGCACCAAACCGATGGCATAAACTTCACTAAACCGCTGCCTTGGTAAATGAACAAACCGCTGTCAAATTTAAGACAAACCGCTGCCTAATCTTTTTTACCAAACCGCTGGCATAAGCACCAAACCACTGGCATAAACTTTTCAATGAACAAACCGCTAGCACAAAGCAATTACCAAACTGCTGCCTATTATCAATAAACCACTGCCAACAGAATTTTCAAACCGCTGCCTACGTTTTCTTAAACCGCTGCTTAGAAAAAAATCACCAAACCACTATGAAGGTTTGAATTAGGCAAAGTAACGTTTATGTCAAGCCAAGATAATTAATAAACCGCCACAACCTGTTAGTAAACCACTGTAATAGAAACTACAAAGCGCTGGCTATGTAAAATAAGCAAACCGCTTCCAAAAATGGCCAAACCGCTATGAGAAATTGCCAAATTGCTAGTGGACGTTGGGGACCATTAGACAAACTGCTATGTGTACTAGAAATTGTTTTCTTGATAGTTTTTAACATACAAACAAAAACAGGTACAAGAGACTTATTTTAACTTCTACTACAAACAAAAACAAACAAAAACTAGTACTAGCTTTGTTCTAATCTTAACCAAACCACCACAAAGAAAAGACTTGAAGGGTAAGCTTAAACGAACCAAATAAGCTACAAATTTTAGGAAATAAGCTACGAAAGAAAGATGGAATAAGCTAGAAAACTAAAGCTAATCCATAAGAACATAGCAAAACTAAAACCGTAGCTAAACCAATGAATCCAAAAACTAAATAAGCTAAAACCCGTAAGCTTATATAAACAAACAAGTAATGAACAAATCTTAGAAGATGTAGAAGATTAGAGCAACAATCTTTTTAAGCTAAATAAGCCAAAAACAAAGCAAGCCGTGGGATTATTTTGCTTGTAATAAGCTACGATATGAAAACTAAACCACAAATCAAACACTTAAACACCCTCTTGTCTCATGATACCACGTGTTATCCCTATATATTAAGATCCAAACACAACTAGAATAAGCTAAACCAATAAGACATTAAGGACGAAATAAGCAAGAAGAGTAGAAAGGAAGAAAGAGTAGAATATTAGATTAAGAAAGAGAGTTCGATAGATCTTTTACACATATGAAAACACACACATAAATGACCAACACCCTATCCATGTGTGGAGAGGCTTCTATTGATACCCTATGCCTTCACTTAAGATGTATGGGCTTCTTCTTGGGCTGGGCTTGGCTTAACTTAGGCTTTGAGCCTAAAACACAAACAATATTAGATTACAATCTAAGCTCGTTAATACTTGACTAGCCTATTACATTAGAAGACTTCCTTTGAATTTATAAGACCAATAACATTCTTGTTTGACTTAATATAATTAAGGCTAACATCTTGTATCTGTGGGATCAAGCCTAGGTCATTGGGGATCTAGTTAGGGTCTTGGAAAGCTTCCAAGGGGAAGGCTTTTAGAGTTTATAGGATAAGTCGAATCATAGGTTCTTAGGGATGGATTTCGAGGGCAGAATACCATAGGTAGTAACTCTTCTGTGTGAGCGTCGGGATTTGTTGAAAGTTGGTGGAGTTAATTGTAATACGGTTTATAGTCTACCATAAGGATTATACTAGTATAGTATCAAAGTTGTGGATTTGCAACTGGACGTACGGAAGGACTAAACCCCCATTCCCGAACCAGTATACATTGTGGTGTCTCTCTCTCTACCTCTATCTACTCTTTGTTCATATTGAAAAGTAGATTAGTTCATTACTCGGTTCTTTCAATACTTGAAATTTTATAAACTTCGAGAAGTCAAGAAAACCGTATTCACCCCCTCCCTCTACGGTTCTACAATTGGTATTAGAGCAGCTTACTCAAGTTTTCAAGTGTTAAAACCTTCCAGAGAAGTCGTTTTAAGTTGAAAGCTTCTTTTTCAAAAATTCAAAATCCTAACTTCAATTTTCAAAAACGTTGAGTAAAGATCCATGGCTCAAGAGAACCGTAAGTCTTCGGGAAGATACACAAGCCATCATGAACATCACCACCAAGAAGATCCAAAGATCACTACTGAAGACTCCTAGAATAAGAACAAAGAAGATAATCATGAAAAAGCATGTCTCATGGTAGTCGGATCTCAGAAGATACATCTAAATCTCTCATGTTCAAATAAAGCTTTAAGTTTAGAAAACCTAGAGAATGATAATTTTGAACTCATAGAGTTAAACAAGGATTTTATAGAAAGAATTAAAGCTTTACTAAAGGAAAACCAAATTTTGCAAGGAGAAACAAATAAACTCACCAATAAAGCAAATGAACTTGAGATTAAAATCCAAGCAACTAAGGATATCAAAATCAAAGAGGTTATTCAACCATGCTCGAGTTGTGAAAAACTCATACATGTGGTTACCTCTTTGAAAAATTATATGTTTAAGCTTCAAAACAAAACTACTAACTTTTCAAATTTCGAAAATAATAAAAATGCTTTGGATGACATATCTAGTCAAATAGCACCACTTAATAAGGACAACTTGGTTAATTATCACTCTAAGCCTATAGTTCCTTAAACAAATGGTAACAACTCCTATGGCCTTTGAAATTCCTATTCTAAGTAAAGAGAGCATAAAAAAATTTATAATCTAATTTCACAAAATACGTCGAGCTCACTCTACAAATCCAAACCTAAGTATTTTTATAATCAAAGAATACCCTTTCGAAAACCTCGACCACCATCTCAAAGAAGAAATCACTATCATTACAAACCATATCATGATCAAGCTCATAATTCCTTTTATAAGAGAGACAACTCTTACTCAAACCAAAAGTTTCGTAAAACAAATTTTCATCATAGAAATGAGCCTTATAATCAAAATATCTCCTTATCAACGCTCTCAAAGTTTGGTCTAGAGACAATAAGTATCTTGCTTCAAGATCTAAGAATGTATAACTTGGAAATGTTTTATGCTAACCTCAATGGACCTAGAAGACAATGAGGACCGGGAGTTTGAGTTTCATGTTTATTGTATAGGCACATCGGAATCATCATCCTTAAGTAGATTCTTGGAATGTCTATATCACAAACAATGGGGATGCACTTCAATCAAGCATAATTATTAAACCCCGTACATACCATAATAACAACGTCAGTAAAGGTAACTCCTCTTTAAGTTTTGGTAGAACAATGCATCATATTGATAATAATAGTCTTGATAATGCCTGCAACATGATCATCACTAAGAACATCTTTTGTCTTGCTAACATAATAGATCATTCAACTCTTTGGCATCATAGATTAGGACACATTGACATGAGGGTAATCCAAAACCTTGTTTCAAAAGGGGTTGTGAGAAAAGTACCTTTAATAGAACTTAATAATCATTATTGTGACATATGCAAAACAAAAACTCAAGTTCATGCTAACCCTAAATCTAAAAAACAAAGTGGCAAGTAAAAGAGTTTTAAATATCATCTACATTGACTTGCTTGGTCCATCAACCACTCAAAGTCACGAAGGAAACTCTTACGCTTTGATTATGATTAATGACTACTCAAGATACACCTGGACACAATTTTTAAAATCTAAAAATGAACCTTTTAAAAAATTTAAAATCCTAAGAAAATTGATGCAAAACCTACTTGATTGTTCAATTATGTCGGTCTGAGCTAATCATATTAGTGAATTTTCAAATAATGTGTAATTTGGGGACTTTTGTGAAAAACATGGAATCTCTCATAACTTCGTGACTCCTCACACTTCTTAAAATAATAAGATTGTTGAAAGGATAAACCACTCGTTACAAGAAATGTGTCGTACAATGATAAGCGACCAACCCATTCCATAAATTTTTTGGTGTTACGCCTTCAACACCACAATCTACATTCGAAATAGAACACATGTAATAAAAAGTTTAAACAAAACACCATATGAAATTCTCAGGGGTAAAACGCCATTCTTAGGTTACTTTAAAGTCTTTGGTTGTAGATGTCAAATAGGAACCAACACCGCACATGAGTCTAGATCTTACAATGGAATCTTCTTAGGATATTCTCAAACCACAAAAGCATACATAATATTTGATAAGAAAACTTTGAAAGTTAAGGAATCATCCGATGTAATTTTTAATGAAAACATACCAGAGACTATAATTGATAAAATAAAAGATGATCAATCACAAGCCCCTAAGGTAAACAAACCAGCCATAGACAACCTAGAAGAAATAGATCCTAGGTTAGAAGCGTAAAGGAAATAAGTTGCTATTCAATTGATCAAGTCATAGGTGGCTTGAATCAAATAACACTTAGGTCACAAATTAAAAATAATTTCTTTGCCTTTATATCAACCCTAGAGCCTAAGAGTTTAGAATAAGCAATTAAGGTTGAATGTTGGATAATGGCCATGCATCATGAACTAAACCAACTTACATGAAACAATATTTAGGAATTAGTCCCACCACCTAGTGATCATACCATAATCGAATCAAAATAGACATTTGAAAATACATTGGATGAAAATGGAATAGTTAGTTTAAACCACGCTAGGTTAGTAACTTGTAAGCCCAATCAACAAGAGTCACCCATAAACACCTTATTTTCCCCAATTGCACGACTTGAGTCTTTGCGTATACTACTTGCTTATTCATGTGGTGGGATGTTTAAACTGCAACAAATGGATGTTAAAAGTGCTTTTAATCGAGTCATTAAAAAAGAGATATATGTCACGCAACCACCTGGTTTTATTGATTTTTAATAACCTAACTATGTATTCAAATTGAATAAGGGTTTGCATGGACTTGTGACTAAAAGTAAATCATGGCATAATTGTGTCATATCTTATCTAATCAATCAAAACTATGTGCTAGCAAAGACAAACAAGTCAATACTTCTAAAGAAAAGATACAAGCATCAAATAGTCATTCACATATTTGAAGATGATATTATATTTGGATCTACATGTAAAATTTTGTGTGATGAATTTGTAGAATGTATGTGATACGGTCATTGTAAACACACCATGTTTTACAACTCCCTAGGCAGAGCACCTAACCATTATAGTGTAATAAGGTAAGACTCGGAGGTTTTTATCATTCTCTAGGGGAATAGCGTTTGAAGATTCGATCTAAACCTAACTAAGATCTAAGGGGTTGAGAGAATATTATTTTTGTATTTTTATGTTTTTAGGAAAGCAGGTAAAATTCAGGTTTTAAGAGGTGGGTTTTGATTTAAACTAATTAAACTAAACTACTTTGGTAGGAACTTATATAGTAAACGAACGTATTTAATTAATCATGTACTACTTCTTAGTTTGCTTCTCCTAATCCTATTTCTTTGTCACACTTTTGATGATATGTGTAAGTATTTCCTAGGTCATGAACTAATTACATGAATCCGCCGTTTATGTAATATTTCATTAAGGCAACATGAAGGTAAGGTAGTATGAAGACTATTACAAGGCCTCTAAGAGTACATTACATGCATTAAAACACTTAAAAGGGATCAACCATATTAGGGGTAAGGTAGTATGAAGACTGTTACCAATGGTATCCTTTTTGTAGAATATCAAATCACACAACAATCTAAGAAAGGAAAGAAAGAAATCTAGAGAGAGAAAGATGGTTGAACACTTCTAGTAAGAGAAAGAAACATGTAATGCATAAATTTTGAAATGAACCAATACCCTCTCTATGGGATGGAGAGGGCTTATATATGTCTTACAATGGGCCATCCATGGGCCTTTAGTGCCATGGACTTGGCCCGGTTAGCTTACTTTTACATAATGTTTAACTAACCACTTAACTACGAGCTACGAAGTACATTTTAGGAGTGACCGAGTCTTTTTCATGTTACTAACAATCTCCCCCTAAGGTAGGTCACTCCATTTTACAAAAACATAAACTTAGACGTCTTGCTCGTAGTCTCAAAAATTTGTCTTTATCTTGTGTAATGTGTAGTGATCTTTTGACTTTAGGCTTGAGCTTGTTTCTTTAGCATGACTTGTATGCGATCTTGAGCCTCTTGAGATCATCAGCCAAACATCATCTCTTTTCATCATCTTGTAATCTTTTGCCTTCTTGTGATCTTGGGACCTTTGGACCAACATGCTCACACCTTGTTGGGAATTAAAGGCTTCTAAAGTTACTACTGTTAGTTTTGGAAGTTAATGATGCTGGTTCAAGTTTGTGCTGCTGCTAAAGATTAGAGAAAAAAGTCTAAGTCATTAGTAATGTTAGTATTATAGTTAGTGCTGCCAGTATAAAATGTTAGTACTGTCAGTTTATTAGTACTGTTAGTTATAATAGTTAGTAATGTTAGTTATAATAGTTAGTACTGCTTATGTGATATGCATGAGATATATTAGGAATAGATATGCATGATCATGTAACGCGTTTTGTAAGCCTATTAGGGTTTCCTTAGTGTATAAAAGGAACCCTAAGGCATAGATCTAGATATCAGTTTTCATATTAGTATTCATAGTTTGCATAGCAATCATAGGTAGAATTCATAGCTATTTTGTAACTCAAAATATTATTCAATATATTGAAAATTTAGTAAGGATCTTGTTTTTACTGTTTCATTGTTCTTTTTAGTATTGCAAACTAGATTCCGTATAGTTTGTGATATTCTCAATCATAGTTTCTACTATAGTTATCTTGGATCTATCCAATATAACTAAGCTTTAACAAGATAAGTAAGATATGTCAAGAAGGGATCAACAAGTGGTATCAGAGCTTGTTGAGAAACTCTGAATAAGAAGAACACTATATCTACATAAGATCTCATAATCAAAGAGAAGATGGAATCACAATCAGAAACTACCCAAACAGTGTCTACACTAAAACTTCCAGTACTTAAAACTGGAGACTATGATCTATGGAGCATGAGAATGGAGCAATATCTTACTCACACTGATTATGCTCTTTGGGAGGTTATTGTAAATGGTGATACACCTACTATTGCATCAGCTAGTGCTAGTACTGAAGGTCCCATTCCTCCTAAAACTGCTGAACAAAAGCTAGCAAGGAAGAATGAATTGAAAGCAAAAAGCACTCTGTTGTTGGCCATTCCTGGTGAGCACCAATTAAAGTTTCATGAAATCAAGGATGCAAAGACCTTATGGGAAGCAATCAAGGCTAGGTTTGGAGGCAACAAAGAATCAAAGAAAATGCAGAAGACCATTCTGAAGTAGCAATATAAGAATTTTACTGCATCAAGATCTGAAGGACTGGATAAAACCTATGATAGGTTTCAAAAACTCATCAGCCAATTGGAAATTCATGGTGAAGTTATCTCTTAGGAAGATGCAAATCTGAAGTTGCTGAGAAGTCTACCATCAGCTTGGAACAATATTGCTTTAATCATAAGAAACAAATCTGATCTAGACACTTTGAGCATGGATGATTTGTACAACAATTTGAAGGTATATGAAGCTAAGATTAAAGGCCAATCAAGCTCAAGCTCAAACTCTCAGAATGTGGCTTTTGTATCTTCAAAAAACACTAGCAGTACTAATGAAGCAGTTAATACTGCTCATGAAGTTTCTACTGCTAGTTCACAGGGACAAGCTTCTTCATCAACTTATGCTAATGATGTCATGTTTTCCTTTTTTCTAATCAATCTAATTATCCACAATTGGACAATGAAGATCTAGAGCAGATTGATACTGATGATCTTGAAGAGATGGATCTCAAATGGCAGGTGGTCATGCTTACCATAAGGGTAAAGAGATTCTTAAAGAAGACATGAAGGAAACTAAATTTCAATGGTAAAGAAACTGTTGGCTTTGATAAGACAAAGGTTGAATGTTATAACTGCCACATGGGAGGTCACTTTGCTAAAGAATGCAAGGCACCAAAGAATCAGGGGAATAGAAATGGAGATGCTCCAAGAAGGATTATACCAGTGGAGACTCCTGCAAATGCCTAGTTGTCAAGATGGGATAGGTGGTTATATTGGAGCTTTCAAGCTGAAGAAGGCGTCACAAACTTTGCTTTAATGGCTTATACATCCCAAGGTTCATCAAGTTCATCAAGTTCAGAATCTGAGGTACATACTTGCTCTAAAGATTGCTTAAAATCATATGAAACTCTTCCAAAACAGTATGATCAACAGCATGTAGCTCTTAATAAATCTAATCTAGAAATTATAGGTTATCAAATAGGATTAGAATCATTAAAAGCTAGGATAGTTATTCATGAAAAGAATAAAGCTGTTTATGAAAAAGACATTGCATTTTTAAAGTTATGATGTCCAAAGTGAAATATATTTCGATCAAAGACCTTAAAAATCATTATAAGAAGCTTAAAAGAAAAGAAGTTTGAAACTTAAACTAGAAAATTTTGAAGAATCATCAAAGAATCTAACTAAATTGATAAATAGTCAAATAAGTGCTAAAGACAAAGCTGGTATTGGTTATGATAGTCAAATAAATGAGAGTGAAGTGGTTCATAATGTGTTTAACAATAGAGAAAGTGATGTGGATGATTGTCTAGTAAATGATAGATTCAAAATAGGTGAAGGGTTTCATGCAGTCCCCCCTCCCTACACCGGGAACTACATGCCCTCAAGACCTGACTTATCCTTTGTTGGGTTAGATGATTCTGTTTATAAGACTAAAGTGAGTGAAACTAAAACTAGTGTATCTAAGAATAGTTAGGATATTGTCAAAAAGCCTAAAACTGTTAGGCTTAGTGATACTATCATTGAAGATTGGGATACTAATAGTAATAATGATAGTGTATTTAGACCTAAATCTGATCAGACAAAACCAAAATTTACAAAAATCAATTTTGTCAAATCTAATGAGAATGTGAAATATGTTAATAAGGAAAACACACATAAGCAAGTAGAGTATCCCAGGAAAAGTCAAAGTTCTAGGGGTAATAGAAGAAACTGGAATGGGATGATGACTAAGAAACAAGGGAATGGTTTTGAGTTTTTAAAGAAAGCTTGTTTTGTGTGTGGGAGTTTCAACCATTTAATCAAAGACTGTGATTTTCATGACAAGAAAATGGTAAAAAAAAACAAGTGTTGAATAATAAGGGAAAGGTTACTGGTCAAAGGGGAATTAGACCAGTATGGAACAATGCTCAGAGGGTGAACCACCAAAATAAATATACTCACCCACATCCTAATAGGAATTTTGTTCCAACAACAGTTGTAACAAAGTCAGGACAAGTACCAGTTAATACTGCTAAGCAAAGCTCTCCAAGAGCAACAACATCAATTAGTACTGCCAGGCCTGTTAATACTGCTGCCCCTAAATCAAAAGTGAATGATGCATTACTCAAAACATATTCTTATTTTAAAGCACATTCACCAGTAAGAAGGGCTTTTAACCAAAAATCAGCAGCTAAAACTAATAATTTTAATGAAAAAGTTAAAACTGCTAGGGTTAACAATGAAACTACTGCCGGGCCAAAAGAAGTAGTTAGTACTGTTGTGGGAAATGAGGAAAATGCTGTTAAGTCCTTAGCATGCTGGATTTGGAGACCAACAGGAAATGTTATTGACCATACCTCCAAAGACAGTAGATCATACATGTTTAAAAGATTTGACTATGTTAATCTACAAGGTAGACTCAAGTCACTAATGGCTTGGGTCCCCAAGAGAAACTAATTCTCTTATTTTGAGTGCAAGGTAATCCACAATATACTTTACAGGATCAAGGGATTTTTGACAGTGGATGCTCTAGGCATATGACAGGAAATAAGTCCTTCCTTACAGATTATCAAGAGGTTGATGATGGATTTGTTGCATTTGCAGGAAGTCCTAAAGGAGGTAAAATTACTGGAAAAGGTAAAATTAGGACTGGGAAATTAGACTTTAAAGATGTATACTTTATAAAGGAACTTAAGTTGAACCTTTTCTCTGTCTCACAAATGTGTGACAACAAAAAATAGTGGTCTTTTCACTAAGACTAAATGTCTAGTTCTATCTCCTAATTTTAAGCTACTTGATGAAAGTCAAGTCTTGCTTAAAGTTCCCAAACAGAACAACATGTATAGTTTTGATCTAAAGAATGTTGTTCCTTCAGAAGGTTTAACTTGTTTATTTGCAAAGGCTACAATATATGAGTCTAATTTATGGCATAGGAGGTTTGGTCATAAAAACTTTAAAACAAAGAACAAACTTGTGAGGGGAAACCTTGTTATAGGTTTGCCTTCAAAGCTCTTTGAAAATGACAATACTTGTGTTGCTTGTCAGAAGGGAAAACAACACAAAGCTTCTTGTAAGACCAAGCTTGTGAGCTCAACCAGGCAACCCTTACAAATGTTGCATATGGCCTTATTTGGACCAACATCTGTAAGGAGTATCAATCACAAGACATATTGCCTTGTTGTCATTGATGACTATAGTAGGTTTAGTTGGGTTTTCTTTTTGGCCACTAAGGATGAGACTAATGAAATCATTAAAACTTTTATTACTGGCATAGAAAACCAAATATATCATCAGGTTAAAATCATCAGATGTGACAATGGAACTGGATTTAAAAATAATGACATGAATCAGTTCTATGGGATGAAAGGGATTAAGAGGGAGTTTAGTGTAGCCAGAACTCCACAACAAAATGGAGTTGTTGAAAGAAAGAATAGGACACTAATAGAGGCAGCTAGGACTATGCTAGCAGATTCATTATTACCTACTACATTTTGGGCTGAAGCAGTTAGTACTGCTTGTTATGTTCAGAATAGGGTTCTAGTGACCAAGCCTCACAACAAGACACCTTATGAACTATTACATGGTAGACCACCTAGTATAAGTTTTATGAGACCTTTTGGGTGTCCTGTGACTATTCTTAATACCTTAGATCCCCTAGGCAAATTTGATGAGAAGGCTGATGAGGGGTTCTTTGTTGGATACTCTATAAATAGCAAGGCTTTTAGGGTATTTAACACTAGAATTAGGAAAGTAGAGGAGAATCTGCACATAAACTTTCTTGAAAACAAACCCAATGTTGCAGGGAGTGGACCAGATTGGCTCTTTGATATTGATTTACTAACAAACTCTATGAATTATGAGCCAGTTACTGCAGGGAATCAAACTAATAAGAATGCAGGTATCAAGGATAATGTTGATGCAGTACCTACTCAATAATATATTCTGCTACCATTACTTTATGATAGTCCACAGAGCTCAAAGGATGCAGTTGTTGTTGATGCTGGTAAAAAGACTAATGAAGAACCAGCACATGAGGGTGAAAGAAATGGTCAAGAGAAAGAAGGAGGAGCTTCAAATAAAGAAAATGACCAGAATGTACAAGATTTTAGAGCTGAATTGGATAATTTACTTGTTCAACAGAAGGAAGGTTATGCCAACAACACTAACAGAGATTGTACTATCAGTCCATCTGTTAGTACTGCTGGGCAAAATTTTACTAATACTAATGATCTTTCTACTGACCCTCTTATACCTAATTTGGAGGATACTGGTATCTTTAGTGGTGCATATGATGATGAAGATGTGGGTGTAGAGGCTGACCTTAACAACTTGGAAATCACCATGAATGTCAGTCCTATTCCTATAACCAGAATTCACAAGGATCATCCTAAAGATCAGATCATTGGAGACATGAATTCAGCTACTCAAACAAGGAGGATGACCAAGATTTCTGAAGAACATGCTATAGTCAGTTACATCAAAAAGCAGAGGAGAACAAATCACAAAGATTATCAAAACTGCTTAGTTGCCTGTTTTCTCTCACAAATAGAACCCAAGAAAGTGACACAAGCTTTGTAAGATCCAAGCTGGATAGAGGCAATGCAAGATGAGTTGCTACAGTTTAGTTTGCAGAAGGTTTGGAGATTGGTTGATTTACCCAAAGGCAATCATGCCATTGGAACAAAATGGGTCTATAGAAACAAGAAAGATGAGAGAAGGATAGTAGTCAAAAACAAGGCAAGACTGGTTACACAAGGTTACACCCAAGAAGAAGGAATTATTTATGATGAGGTTTTTGCTCCTGTTGATTAGAAGAGGGGTTATAGATAAGACTTTGTTTATCAAGAAGAGCAAAGTTGATATCCTGTTAGTACAAGTGTATGTAGATGACATCATCTTTGGGTCTACTAAGAAGTCTTTATGTATAGAGTTTGAAGGTTTGATGCACAGGAAGTTTCAAATGAGTTCTATAGGGGAGCTCACTTTCTTCTTAGGGTTGCAGGTCATGCAGAGAGATGATGGTATCTTCATCAGCCAAGACAAGTATGTGGCTGATATATTAAAGAAATTTGATTTCTCCTCAGTTAAGACAGCAAGCACTCCAATTAAGACTAACAAGGCATTGCTCAAGGATGAAGAAGTTGAGGATGTGGATGTTCACTTATACAGATCAATGATTGGATCATTGATGAATTTGACAGCTTCTAGGCCTGACATAATGTTTGCTGTTTGTGCTTGTGCAAGGTTCCAAGTTATTCCTAAAGTCTCACATCTTTATGCTGTGAAGAGAATCTTTAGATACTTGAAAGGTCAACCTAAATTAGGACTTTGGTATCCTAGGGATTCACCATTTGACTTGGAAGCTTTCTCCAATAGTGATTATGCTGGATCTAGCCTTGACAGGAAATCCACAATAGGAGGTTGTCAATTCCTTGGCAAAAGGTTGATTTCATGGCAATGTAAAAAGTAAACTATAGTTGCCAATTCTACTACTGAGGCAGAGTATGTTGCTGCTGCTAATTGCTGTGGACAGGTGTTATGGATTCAAAATCAAATGCTTAATTATGGGTTCAATTTCATGAACACCAAGATTTACATTGATAATGAAAGTACAATCTGTATTGTGAAAAATCTAGTGTTTCACTCTAAAACCAAGCACATAGAGATTAGACACCATTTTATCAGAGATTCTTATGAGAAGAAGTTGATTTAAGTGATCAAGATTCACACTGACCACAATGTTGTAGATCTTCTCACAAAGGCTTTTGATGTTAGCAGGTTTAACCTTTTGATTGCTAGCATTGGATTACTTAATCCCTAAAGATATGTTTGTTATATTCATGATTGATATGGTTTAGAGATGGTATTAGTGATGAATTTTGAGTTAAAACTGGTAGTTGTAAGGTTAATGCTGCTAGGCAGGATTTAGTGCTACTGGGCAAAAGTTAGTACTACTAGGCAAAAGTTAGTACTGCTGAGCCAAAGTTAGTACTGTTGAGCCAAAGTTAGTGTTGTTTGTTACCGTTGGAGATAATACTGCTGAGGGGGTAATAGTAAATATAAAGGATTCTTCGATAGTAGTTTGATATAACACTATAAAATCGTTCTCACATCATACCGTAATTCTTCTAATTCTTCTCATACGCTATACTTACAAACCCTAATTCTTTTTCACATAGATAATCTAAATTAATCATCTATGGCTGGTATACATTCGGTCGACATCCAACTGGTGGGCTTGCTTGGAAAGATCTGATGAGATGCTGAGTTTCATCAGATTTTATTGGGACTTTATTACTACTAGTTCGATCATTATGCTCTAAAACTGTAAGTCCTACTATCTATTCTTCTTATATTGAGCAGTTTTGGGCTCTGCTAAGTCCAAAACAGTCAATGATGTGAAGCAAATTCATGCCACAGTTGATGGCAAGACAGTGGTAATATCAGAATCATCAGTGACGAGTGATCTTCACTTTAATGATGAGAATGTTATTACCTGTCTATCAAATGATGAAATTTTTGTAAACCTTGCATTGATAGGGGGTATGAAAGAGTTTCTACTAAACTTACTTTTCAAAAAGCTTTCTTTTCCCCTCAATGGAAGTACCTTATACATACCATTCTACATTGCTTGAGTTAAAAAACAACTGCTTGGAATGAATTTTCAAAATATTTAGCTTTCTTCAGTTAGTTGTTTAGCTAGGGACAAAATTTTGACTTTTAAATTTATCTTTGATGGTATGATAAGAACATTGGGATTCTACTTCTAAGAAATTTTTAATGTATCTAAGGTTTTTACAACTGTTTTTGAATAATCAGATTGCTCTTGCAAAAGCTTTTAATGATATTTATGTTACACCTATACATACTAAAAAGGTTTTCACTAATATGAATGACAAAATAAAGATTTTTCAGAGAGAATAACTCCATTGTTTGCATCTATGTTGGTACCTCAAGTAGTTAAGCGTGAAGGTTCAGGACAACTCTCTGAACCCCAACCACCATCTTCAACTGCTCCACCCTCTCAAGTTACTACTGTTGCAACACAACACCAAAAGACTCACAAACCTAGGCGAGCCAAAAGAGGTCAAGACACTAAGATTCCTCAGTCTAGTGGTCCCCCTAAGAAGGTTGGTGATGAGGCTGTCTATACAGGAGAGGATGCCATAGCGGTTAGGGCTGCCACTACTGCTTCTAGCTTAGAGGCAAAGCAGGAAAGTTGGTAACATCCATAAGACCCGACCCACGACAACACTTAATGAACCATCTCCTCAGGGACTTGGTTCAGGTAGTGGACCCAGGCGCCAAGATACCACATTGGGGGGTGCAGATGCTCAGACTAGGTTTGAGACTGCATCTAAAAAGTCCCATGACCCACCTCTCTCAGAAGGTAACACATCTGGAAGTGGGGAGGACAGTATGGAACATCAAGTTGATTTGACGGATTTTGTACCACCAACACCCCATGATTCACCTCTCTCAGGAGGTCACACACCTGGAAGTGATGAGGGTAGACCTAACTTTAATGAATTGATAAATCTTTGTACCCAATTGTCAAACAGAGTTCTTGCCTTGGAAAACTCAAAGACTGCTCAAGACTTGGTGATCCAAAAGCTAAAAAAGAGAGTCAAAAAGATTGGAAAAGGCACTAAGGGCAAGAACTCCAGGGATGAAGCTCTTCAAGATTGGTACCTCCAGGAGAAAAGGTTTGGATAAGGAGAATGTATCCAAACAGGGGAGGAAAAGTGACAAGACAAAGCCAATGTTTAATGATAGTGACTTTGATGTGCTTGATGATGCAATGGAGAATGTTGAAGGTGGTAGTACTGCTGAACAAATTACTACTGCTGGGGATACACTTAATACTGCTAGTATTAATGTTAGTGTTGCTGGTCCTTCACATGTTAGTACTGCTGGACCTTCAAATGTTAGTGCTGCTGGTCCTTCTACAAGTACTGCTGGGGATATTTTTGAAGATGAGATGACAACTATTGCTGATACACTTATGGCCATTAGAAGTGCAAGACCAAGGACAACCTCAGTAATGATTCGTAATGTTGAAGAAGAACCAAGGAGAGCAACACCAGTACCAACAGTACAAAGCCAATATAAAGGTAAAGGCAAGATGGTGGAGCCTGAACCTACTCCACATAATCCAAGAAAGGCACAGATTCAGATGGATGAAGAGCTAGCTCAAAGGTTGTTTAAAGAAGAACAAGCACAGTTTGAGAAAGAGCAAAGGATTGCTAGGGAAAAAGCTGCAGAATAAGAGGCTAAGGATACTGCATTGATTGAACAAATGGAAGATGTTCAAGCAAGGATGGATGCAGATGAATTACTAGCTGAAAGACCTCAACAAGAAGAAAAAGAACAATTCACTGTTGATGAGCAACCTAGAATGTTGGTAGATTTGATTGCAGAAAGGAAGAAGTTCTTTGCTGCACAGAGAGCTGAACAAATTAGAAACAAGCCGCCAAGCAGAGCTCAACTCAGGAACAAAATGGTAACTTATCTGAAAAACATGGGCAATTACACTCACACTCAACTGAAGAGCAAGAGTTTTCAAGAAATTCAAAAGTTATACAAGAAGGAACAGCAATAGATTAATGATTTTGTTCCTATGAGTGATGACAGTGGAAAGAAAGATGATAGCAGTAGCAAGCAAGCAGAAAGTAGTAAGAAGAGACCAAGAGCAGAACATGATGAAGAGAGTGTCAAGAAGCAGAAACTAGAGGATGAGGCTGAAAGAGAAGAGCTTAGAGCCTGTTTGGATATAGTTCCAGGGGATGATATTGCTATGGATTTTGAATCTTTGGCTACCAAATATCCAATAATTGACTGGAAGACACACATTCTGACAGAGAACATGATGTATTATCAAATCATCAAAGCAGATGGAAGTTCTAAGAATTACAAAATATTCAGTGGAATGCTTGATGACTTTGACAGACAAGATGTGATAGATCTTTACAGGCTGGTAAAAGAAAGGTATGAGACAACAAGCCCAGAAGGATATGACTTGTTGCTTTGGGGAGATCTGAAGACTTTATTTGAGCCTAGTGAAGAAGATGAAATATGGAAGAATCAACAGGACTACAACTTGATAAGCTAGAGATTATTTGACTCATGTGGAGTTCATGTATTGTTGATGGATACTGGAATTGCTATTCACATGATGGTAGAAAATACATATCCTCTTACACAGGAAATGCTTTCAAGGATGTTAAATAGAAGACTAGAGGTTGATCATGAAAGTGAAATGGCATTTGAGCTTCTCAGGTTTACAAGATCACAACTTCAGAAGTAGAAGAGTGTTTGGATACATCCTCCTAGTGATCAAGATGCTGGTAATGAAGAAACTTGATGATTAACAAGGTAAATATCAAGTTTAGGGGAGGATTGTTGGGAATTAAAGGCTTCTAAAGTTACTACTGTTAGTTTTGGAAGTTAATGTTGCTGGTTCAAGTTTGTGCTGCTGCTGAAGATTAGAGAAAACAGTCTAAGTCATTAGTACTGTTAGTATTATAGTTAGTGCTGCCAGTACAAAATGTTAGTACTGTCAGTTTATTAGTACTGTTAGTTATAATAGTTAGTACTGTTAGTTATAATAGTTAGTACTGCTTATGTGATATGCATGAGATATATTAGGAATAGATATGCATGATCATGTAATGCGTTTTGTAAGCCCATTAGGGTTTCCTTGGTGTATAAAAGGAACCCTAAGGCATAGATCTAGATATCAGTTTTCATATTAGTATTCATAGTTTGCATAGCAATCATAGTTAGTATTCATAGCTATTTTGTAACTCAAAATAGTACTCAATATATTGAAAGTTTAGATCTTGTTTTTACTGTTTCATTGTTCTTCTTAGTATTGCAAACTAGATTCCGCATAGTTTGTGATATTCTCAATCTTAGTTTCTACTATAGTTGTCTTGGATCTATCCAAGATAACTAAGCTTTAACAAGCTAAGTAAGATCTGTCAAGAAGGGATCAACAGATGAAACAAACTCCCTTCGACTACGTCGTCCGCCTCATCTACACGTCTATATCAAACTAGATCTATCAGAATCCTCTCATCAAGCTTTAACTCCATCCTATAATTCTATCGTCACAAATTTATCATCTCTTAAATACTTCAAATCGTGACAATTGATTATTTCATCTGAAGTAATTGATTTATTCGATTGACAAGAAGTTGATTGAAAACGTCACTAAATCCCTATTAAATCTTCTCTCGACTTGACAACTTAATAATCTCATCCGAAGTAATCAAAGTATTTTTAATTAACGAAAGGTTAATTAAAATGTCAATTAAATTTCGTCAATCATCTCTAAACCACATCTCGATCTAAAAATCTTGACAACTTAATTATTTCATTGGAAATTATTTAAGTTTACTTAACTTAACGAAAAGTTAAAATAAAAAATGTCAAGTATTTTTCTCTCGCCTTCAACTTCAGTATTTCGACGACTAAATTATCTAAAATAATATTGCTAGTAGCTCCCGACGTATTTTGATAATTATATATTTACAAAAATAGTCAAAATCGAAAAACAATTTTTTTTTCTCAGATAGGCGGCCCCCTTAAAATTATGGGGACCGACCGTGTTAATGTGGGCGGCCCCCTTATATTTAAGGGGACCGGCCATTTAATTCGCCAAACAGTCCCTTTTTTTGCCAAATTGGTTACCAAACACTCCATTTTCTCTTCTCCTTCCTTCCCTGATGCTGTGTGACGAAAACAATCACCCAAAACCACCAAAATTCAAACCTTCAAACACTCATTCGATCAAAATTCGCAAGGGGCAAACACCAACAACAAGATTAACAATCTCTATTGTAAGATTTCCTATACTCTTCTTTTTCAATTCCATCCAATTTTGCTCTTAATCAAAATTGGGTAGTTTTCATAATTTTTGTATCGTTTATATTTTTATGATTAGGTGTAGGAAATTCATAACTATAATGATTCCCATAGTCATAGGAATTTAAAATTTTTAATAGGATTGAGTCACAATTTTTTTTGGTTTGAAAATTTATAAATATATATATATATATATATTTTAAATTTAACTAAGAAATTTTCAAAACAAAATTTTATACATTGTTGATTCATGCCAAAAACACGTTAAAATGATTATACATTGAGTATCGAAACATACATACCTAAATACTTATTTTTCGAATCAATGAATAAACTTTTATAAAAATTAAAGGGTGTTTGGTTCGTTTCTTAGGATCGGTTTTTAGAGTCGAAATGACCATCAATATATTTTGTCACTTGTATAAACACTTAACCAACTTGTATAAGTCATCAAGATATATAATTCATATATATATTGATACACTTTATAAAAGTATAAAATAAATGGGCGTTTGGTTTAACGTTTTAAAACATAGTGTTGCGTCAAAACAAACACCATTTAACTCTGGTCAAGTCAAAAATAATGAACTAATATTTGTCAACAAAATATACAACTTAACGTATATCTTTCGACAATCTTAGTCAAGTCTTGTATTGCTTAGGGAGTGTTTGGGTCATTTCCTAGATGTTGAAATATATAACTAATATATATTCTTCGACACCCTAGATTAAGTGAAAAATAAATTAAGAAACATATGGATTGCTTCTAGTTTTTTTTAGAGTAGAAGTAATCCTTGTCCTACATTTGTCGTTTTTTAAAACTTTATTTTTCTTATTTTTTACTATTTTTTTAATAATTTATTTCGTTGTTATTTTGTTTAGGTGATAAACTGCCTCGAGCAACAGTTGGTGATACCTCTCTTACCCGTTCTTACATTCCCAAAGTATCCCAAACTCCCGGTATTTCTCATACGATCGCACACTTCTACAAACCTATCGAAGATCGATGCATTCATGAGGGTAGAGTTGTTGATCAACTTTACTACACATCTGATCACATCGATCGTTGTTTTTCTAACATACGTCTCAATTGCCTCTACGAAATTAATGAGCCAATTGTCCCTCATTTTATTCTGGACTTTTATAGTCAAGTCACTCTTCAAAGAGATGACTCTGGCGTAATTATTATCTCCTTCATGATTCAAAACGAATTCATCACTCTCTCTCTCCAACAATTCGGTCAAATCCTCAGAATTCCATTCAATGGCCAAGCCGTATTCACTAAATGAATGGGATCTTGGTTCTCTTGAATACTCCCAAGAAACCGAAGGACCATATCATACCGACCTTCCTACTCCTGAAGAAATTCATCAATTTCTTCAATTTCAACGTGTTGACCCTAACCGCACCATCAAACACAAAAATGTCATTCTTTCACCAAATCAAGTTCTAACCAAAGAACTTAGACAAGACTTGAAAAGATGGAAAGAACTCATTTATGAGAATGTGTTCAGACTAGGAGGACACCGGGCACAGCTCTCGGGTTTTCCTTGCTCATATTATTTTATAATTTGTATAATAGCGCAGCAACAATATGAATCTTGCCTATGGCTTTGTCAAAGAATTGAAAGTGCTCGGGCAACTCCTAATAATCCCATCTTCTTATGGATGTTCTTGACACTCTTTCCTTTTGACATGTTTATGGAACCTCTTACCTCTCACTTGACGATGGCATTTACAATGTCGTTGATCGTGTCATGCATCCACTCGCTTTGAAACAAACCCGGAAATCTCGCAGTGATCGTGGAAAAGCCCGTCATCTTCTCATTAACTTCTGGTCCATCATAAAAACCGTTGGATATTCATCTCACCAAGAAGATGAGTTGATGAGGATGATCGGTGTTTCGTGCTAGTTAGTACCTCATATACTACTACTTACCTAACTATCTCATACCTTTGTTAACCAACAATTTGATGTTCCCACTTCTTCTAAACAAAATGATGATCTTCTCTTCAAGCGTCAAACCAACTTGCTCAATCAAACATAACAAATGCATAAGGAGCTTAGAGGTGGATTCAAATCGTTTGGCAAGGCATTCCGAGGAGTCTTCGGGAAGAAGAAGAAATGAAGACGTTAAAGGATGATTAGCTTGGTATACTAATCTGTTTAAGACTTTATGTGAACTTATGTTTATGTTTAATTATTTGTGTGATGACAACCCGACTTAGTCGAAAGAACTTGAACAACTTGTTTAGCTTGCTTAGGAAACTTAATTTCCATGAATCAATTAGTTGCTCTTATATTATGAATCCTTGTTTTATATATATATCAAATATTATATATTATTATATTATTTATATATATATATATATATATATATATTATTTTATTTTGTTTGTTGCAAACATACACGATATAGTTGATTTCATGTATATATATGTTCACATGGGACTTGATGCAAATTGACTACCAAAACACAACCTTTCTTACAAAAATTTTACAAAAATCAAAATTTTAGTCGTCTGAAAATCACCAGATGGGCGCCCTCTTAATTCATAAGGGTGGTCCCCTTAAAGATAAGGGGATCGACACCTTAATTAAGGGGACCGGCCATCTGATTCACGGATTTTACTATGTTTCTACTTTTTGACCCTTTTTTACCTAGCCTCAGCTATCCTTACCCAGAAAAATCAAACGTATTTTGGAAATTCTTAAACTAATTCAAATCCATTCCACTTCCAAACATTTCTCATCCAATAAATTCCCTCTAAATGTTCACCACCATTTTATCATCTTCTTCATTCTCTATCAACCACCATAAACCACCATGACATCCACTAGAGCTTTCATTTCCAAAGCTTCCAAAAGACCAAAAATCAACATTATTCCACCAAAACAATTATTTATAGATTTAACTCATGATGACACTAAAACCCGATCACCCAAACATCAACTCTCATCCCTAGTGCTCCTAATGCACCTTCAAAAACACCATCAACCAAAGGTACTTCCTCATCCTTCATTGACTACACACCTAAATCACCAACATCATCCACATCACCATCAACCAATGGTTACTTGAATTCACTAACATCTCCTCCTTCAAGAGTTCATCCACCACTTCCAACTCAAGAAAATACATCAATGGACATCACTCTCACCCTTTCACCAATTACCTCACTTGATGTCCAATTTAATACTCAATCACCTTCTCCACCTATCTTTGGTCTCCCTATTCCTTGGAACCTTCTTGAGGCACATGGAGACTCATGTTTGTGTTGCATTTAAAACCGTACTCTTATCTTTGGATTGAGAGATGAACTCCAATACATGTTTTCTTACATAGAACACATGTTCTCACAACCTCCACCACCCAATTCACCATCACCACCATCACTTTCACCAAACTAAACATACACCATGTTTAGCCATTTTCAAATAATTGTCAACCAAACATTTTGCAAGCAAGTCCTATGGAATTCTAGGAATGATAGAATCTTTGTAGTTTAATTTTATGTATGTTGTACTAATATGCTTGAAGCATATTATTTCTATTTGATGTATGCATGCTTGTGTGTTATACACAATTATTATGTTTAATGAATGGACTTTAGTCTTATGTTTTAATTATGCACTTAACTTTTTAGTTGATATATATATTTGTGGTTATTAGTTTACACAAATTTCTTGACAATTGTCAAACATTATCAACATGCTCTAATATTTTTTTCCTTTTATTTGCTATTTGTTAGAAATGGTTGTCTTGTTCTTCTAACTTGTTCTTGTAGCAAAGTTACCATAGCTCAATTCCTTGGTGCCCTCGAATGAGGGGGAGTACACATCAAGGGGGAGCATTTATTCCGTCGATTCTACGCACAATCATCGACAAAGCTTTTAGATTCTACAAAAAAGGGGAGAAATGGAAATAAAACTCACTAAATACTTGTTTAAAAATAATTTTACATTTAATGAGTTTAGATTTTGTAATCATTAAAAAAGAAGAGATTGTTGATAGAAATAATGCCTAAAAACGTTATTAATATTTTTCGACCTCTCTACATTTTGATAATCACAAAATGTAAAAACGATCAATGAAAAATTATTCGTAAACAAGTAATTAGTAGTAAATTTT
>BQNB010029679.1:40619-55544 GCA_026074375.1 Tanacetum coccineum
TTATTGGTAAAATTAGCTTGGAATGAGGTAAGTAAATGGTTATAATGCGATGTTATAATGAGTTTATTCATATATGTATTATGTGTAAGTTGTGTTAATGGTTAGAAAGCTTTTCGGCTTCATGTGTTTGGATTTAGGATATATTAAGGGCTAGTTGGGAGTAGTAGCAAAGGATGTGAATAGACTATAAGTGGACTAGTTAAGGTATAAATGATTATGTATGTTTTGCATATTAGTCATTTGGATTATAATCCTTGTGTAAGTAAAGATGTTGGTTAGTATGTGGACTAACGAAGAATGCGTATGATGCTTATATGTGTAACGATATGTATAACGCCATGTTATAGCCTTTACTTACTAAGCGAAAGCTTACATGTTAAGTTGCAATGTTTTGTAAGTATAATGCAAAGAAGGTAATGTGCAGATTAATATATTAATGTGGAAGCTCGGATGATGGAAATATTATACTATTCGTATGCAATGTGTAGTAGGTACCAAGCTCAATCAACGTTGAACCCCCAAAGTGTCTTAATGGTTGGTAAATGTTAAGGTCATGTGTCAATGTCTTTTGTATTGGTTTTGTATGTGTAAGGATGGAAATGGGTCAAAACAAGGTGTTTGGTAATCCTGTAAAGTATATGTGCTTGGGTCATTTAGACCACAAATGTTTTAGAGAATGTTGTATTATAATCTTTTGATGATTTCTGGAAAGTTTCATCTAATATCGAGTCTGGAAAGTTAATTTTTCGTAACAAAGTGTCAAAAATGAGTTTGGTGGGTATACAGGAGCTGGGAGCCGCCCGACAAGGCCTTCTAGCCGCCCCGCAGGCCTCCAGCGGGACTCCAGCCGTCCGGTTGGCCATCCAACCACCCGACTAGCTAGTCCTGCAGTTTTCGGATTTTTGTTTTTGCCGTAAAATCCAAACCGTAAGGAGTTAGAACGAGTTCCTTATATCGTTGCCTCGTTGGAAAGCTAAAAGAGTCTACTTTATGATAATGGAACTTTCAAGAGTCTAATTTTAATGTATTTCAAAAAGTATATCAAGAGAATGACACAAGGTCATTCCCGGTCAAGCGTTTCCGTAAAAGTTTTTAATTTTTGGTCAAATTTTGAGCCTAAAAAGGGGCGTTTTAACTTGGTATCAGAGCTTTGGTCTAAGAGAAGTAGGTTTCCACTATAGGATGCCTAAACTTAGACCACTCGTAGATGCGTTGTCGTAAGTTTAAGTAACAAAGAATGCTAATGACTTAGTTATAAGGTAGTTAAGTGCTTGCGGTAAATAGAATGATGATGTATGAACATATGATGATTATGTAATGTGGTATATGTTATTTTGCCATAGACTTAAGGGATTGCAAATGTAGCTAAGAATGTGAAACACTTATCGAAAAAGTGTTAAGTATAGAAGTATATGTTTATATAATGTAAAGTCTATGGTTGGTTATGTATATATATAAGTAATGTAAGATGTATATGATGATACGAGTTTAAGAAATGCTTAAGCTAAGATAAATGCATATGATTGCATTCTAATAAGAAATGATGAAAGTATGAGCTAAGTAAATGTGGAAATGTTTGATTTATGAAAAGTTGCATAAGTGAAAATTATTATGAATTAAAGGAAAGTGCTTATATGAATTACCAATAAAGGGTTTAAGTATGATAAAGTATGTAATGTAGAAAAATAATAAAGTATATTATAATGGTATGATATGATTAAGTATGATACGTGTAAGAATGATAAAGAACGAAAGAAACCTCATTGATATATGAAAGAAATGTACGATAAGTAAAACAGATAAACGAGTATACCATGTAAACCAAACGAATGAAGGATAAAGAAGGAATAGAATCGTATTAATGAATGAAAGAGATGCATGTGATGAATAAAGTGAAGTCAATGAGTATATTATAAGAATAACCTATGTAAGGTTATAAGCGAAAAGTTAAGTGAACTAAATGATACTTTGGTATAGAAAATTAAATAAGTTGTCAACTTGGGTTTGACAAGTGAATGATAAATGAAATGTGAAAACATATACGTATATGTAATACATGAAAATGATAATTATCAATTGGATCTTGCATAATATAAAGAAAGATGGATAAGGTGTGAGCTAGAATTGCGTAAGGCAATAAATATGGAAATGAAAAAGTATATGATTAGAAAAGTACATAAATGATGAAAAAGGGTAAAGAATGATAAATTTAAATTTAGCTTGGATCCAATGACTTATGTAATGGTATCCTTCGGGATAGCCTAATGTAATGGTATCCTTCAGGATAGCCTAATGTGATGGTATCCTTGGGATAGCCTAATGTGATGGTATCCTTCGGGATAGCCTAATAATGTTAATGATACCGCAAAGGTATGGATAATGGGTGAATCTCTACGGGGAAAGAGCCAAGTTTCCTTCGGGAAAAGTTAATGAGATTAAATCTAAGGCTACAAAAGATTATATTAAAAATGAATGAGTATTTGATATGTGACTGATGGAAAGTAATAAAAACTTAAGGATGTATGAGTGTTATGTCAGAAGTGTATAAGTAAGATGATTCATAATCTCCTTATTTAAATGGATTAGGACGCCTCTTCATTTAAATAAGAAATTGTGAATCACTGAACCATAAGTTTATACTTCCTTATTTGCATTGATTGAGACGCTTCTCAATGTAAATAAAGAAGTGTAGATAAGTGGGCTTATGTGTTATCAGCATAACATGATATGGATAAAGGAAGTAGAAAATGGAAGTCGAAATTAGTTAGATCTCGTAGGAAATAAGATAGGTGAATAAGACTTAGAATACAACCTTTAGTAGAGACTTTAGAGAGAAAGCTAAAGTTTTAGACGTTAGGAGTATAGGTTTAAGGATATAAGTTAAAATTGATATTACAATATGCCTTATGGCATGGAGTAATGATTATGGTGGTCACTAAGTATTATTAGCACCCAAATGAAAATGTGGAAGGTATAAGACAAAGTATTGAAATATTCCAAGTGACATTTAGTCCTTGATGAAAATTTACTAAAATGAAGTAACGAAAGCAACGTATTAGAATGGAACGATAAAAAGAATGTCAAGATGATTACGTTAAATAAGAAGTATTAACTAATGTTGACTTATGATAAGTCTAGATAATGCAATTTCTCAAGTGACATGTAGTTCGTGATAAAAAATTTAAGAAAGAAAATGAAAGGGAACGTAATGATATAAAGAGAGTTACTAAAATGATAGAATCAAAAATGATAAATGACACCTAAATGACGCTTGTCATAAGAAAAAGTGTAAGTATGATAGGAATGAGCGTGAAGTAGAACGAGGTAAGGATAATTAGAGGTATTAAGGAATGACTAGAGTTGCAAAACCATATAGGTTGACGCAACTAGTTGAGTATATGTTTGATAATGCTAATATGAAATGTGGGGTCAATGTGACCAAGTTTAGGTTTTTAGAAGGACGAGAGATTTAAGGACGAAATCATAAGTAAGGTATAGATTTGTAACGCCCAAAAACTAGTTTTAAGTATTTATTTATGAGAAGGTCATTAGAAAGTTTGGGACTACGACTTTTTAAGTTTGAAGACCGTCGTGATTGGTTAGTCAAAACCTTGTATAGTCAAACTATAAGTCAATGTATATGTAAAATGGAAGTAGAAAATATAATGTGCCACATTTATGAAAGGAATGGACTTAAGGGACTAAAGTTGTTAAGTGATAAATAATCTATATAAGTTAATGTGACCAAAGATAAAAGAAAGAGACTTGAGGGGCTGAAGGTGTCAAGTGGCTAAACTTGACACCAATAAATATCTAGTTGTATCCTAAACATACCAGAAAATTTTAGAGGTGTGTATGTGTGTTTGGTTGTGACATGAGAACAAGAAATAAGAGAAGGAAAACAACTAGCTTGATGAATAATTAGATGGTGTCTAAGTGCTTCAATTTAAGAGATATATCATTAAATCTATTTTTAACAAGGTATGATGTCCAATTTTGAGTTGAATTGATAATATATGAATTAGGGTTCCTTGAGGATAATTGGGGGTTTTGGGTAAATATGTTTATAAATAAAGTATCTGCTATAGAAATTATAAGTTATGAGTAATTGGTATAATTTGGGGTTTCATCATATGATCAATGTATGATCGTATGATGTTAATGATTTATGAAGAGGGTGTTAATGGGTTGTATAAACCCATAATATGATATCTTTTTAATGTGTTTTATATCTGTAATTATGGTTCATGAAGGCTAACATTAGATGATGATGATGGCGTTATTGGTAGAATTAGCTTGGAATGAGGTAAGTAAATAGTTATAATGCAATGTTATATTGAGTTTATTCATATATGTGTTATGTGTAAGTTGTGTTAAGGGTTTAGAAAGCATTTAGGCTTCATGTGTTTGGATTAAGGATAGATTAAGGGCTAGTTGGGAGTAACTAGCCAAGGATGTGAATAGACTATTTGTGGACTGGTTAAGGTATGAATGATTATGTATGTTTTGTGTGTTAGTCATTTAGATTATGAACCTTGTATAAGTAAAGATGTTGGTTAGTATGTAGGTTAACAAAGAATGCGTATGATGCTTATATGTGTAATGATATGTATAACGTCATATTATAGCCTTTCCTTACTAAGCGAAAGCTTACATGTTAAGTTGCAATGTTTTGTAGGTATAATGCAAAGAAGGTAATGTGCATATTAATATATTAATGTGGAAGCTCGGATGATGGAAATGTTGTACTATTCGTATGCAATGTGTAGTAGGTACCAAGCTCAATCAACGTTGAACCCCCAAAGTGTCTTAATGGTTTGTAAATGTTAAGGTCATGTGTCAATGTCTTTTGTATTGGTTTTGTATGTGTAAGGATGGAAATGGGTCAATGGTAAATGTAAATGGGTCAAAACGGGGTGTTTGGTAATCCCGTAAAGTATATGTGCTTGGGTCATTTAGACCACAAATGTTTTAGACAATGTTGTATTATAATATTTTGATGATTTCTGGAAAGTTTCATCTAATATCGAGTCCGAAAAGTTAATTTTTCGTAACAAAGTGTCAAAAATGAGTTTGGTGGGTGTCCAGGAGCAGGGAGCCGCCCGGCAGGGCCTTCTAGCCACTCGGCTGGCCTCCAGCGGGACTCCAGCCGCCCGGCTGGCCATCCAGCCGCCCAGCTGGCTGGTCCTGCAGTTTTCGGATTTTTGTTTTTTCCGTAAAATCCAAACCGCAAGGAGTTAGAACGAGTTCCTTATATCGTTTGAAAGCTAAAAGAGTCTACTTTATGATAATGGAACTTTCAAGAGTCTAGTTGTAATATATATTAAAAAGTATATCAAGGGAATGACACAAGGTCATTCCTGGTTAAGCGTTTTCATAAAAGTTTTTAATTTTTGGTCAAATTTTGAGTCTGAAAAGAGGCGTTTCACTAAATTAGTCATTTAGACTTTAATCCATGATAATCAACAATGGATTTGATCACTTATCATTTTGATGCAAACAAACTAAGTGATTTACATCATAAGTAAAGCATATCTTATAACAGAAAATGATGCGTTTACGGAAAGTGACATTTGACTTAGTTTGACCAATAACGGAGTCAAACCCGTAACATGATTAGGATCAATTGTAAATCCAAGAAATAATGGATTTGATAATTAATCATTTTAATGCAAACAAGATAAGTGCTTTGCATCATAAGTAAAGCATATCCCATAATGGGAAATGATGCATTTACGCAAAGTGGCCTTTGACTTAGTTTGACCAAGACGGGAGTATTGGCCGTTATATGATTAAGATCATCGTAAATCCGGATTAAGGTCAAATGATTACTTTTGCTTGTTGGTATGTTGAACGTATGATCATACTAGGTTTAGAAAGAAGTTTCGGCCTTGGCTAGAGGCGTTTGATAAAAGATTTGAGTTGGCGTTTTATAGAAAAACGAGAGGATTCGTTTTTGCTCCTAAGTCTAAACCTCATTTGGAGTGTTCCCTAATGCTCAAATATCATGTACATACATTTGTTGAGATTTTCACATGTGTCGGGTAAGAGGAAAGCCGACAATTGCTAAATTCGCAAAACGGATTTCGCGTGTGGCGAGCTGGCTACGCGCTGACGCGTGCCCAGCGCGCTAGATGGTGAAATCCGATTTTGCGGATTTAAGCTACCGTTTGTGATTTTACGTTTTGCGAATGTTTATTTGTCATCGTTAAAACATAAAGGAGATCCTAGTCAATGTTGCACCAACACTTACCATTACGAGCAATCTTCTGCCATTCAAACTTTGAGCAACATTAAGCAAATAGAAGGTTCTTATTTCGTCCTATAATAAGTGTGTGCTAAAGCGTGTGGTGCATGTGCCACCACGTTAGCTTTGACCTTATTTTGTAACACAAAACCAAAAGAACATCATCCACAATAACATTCTTGTAACATGCTACCATATAACTCCACTTAGTCGTAAAAAAAAACCCCGTAACTTCTGCCATCCTGTTAGGAATTACAGATTTGATGATTACAAAACCCATAAACAGAAATGAAGAAAGAAGAAACAATGAAGGACCAAATATGTAATAGTTAGCTTTGTTAGTAAGCTAGGGTGTTGTATCTCCCAATCCTATAATTGAAGTTTTAAAAAGGATAGGCGGTCTAGGTTACAATCCATCCAAATTTTATAGCAGACTTCTCACAAGAGAGTCTTGATGATGAGAAGCGCATAGTTGCATGTGTTGGTAGCACATCGATTGAGGTGGGGTACTATTTTACGTGAAGGAGCGAGCTTATGTATGCAATTTGGACCCAACTGGATGGGTATTGGTGGAAGGTGGCGCACTAAAGCGAGAAGGTAGGGGAGGGGCGTTCCACGGCGGAGGGGCCAACGGATAAGTGATCAATTATATCTAAATTATACTCTTCTGTGCTTTTCAAATCAATAGACAACAAGCACCCCATAACCCTGCCTCCAAAACATTCCATTACACTATTTACCTCAAACATGCTAGTCCTGGTCTAGTACGTCAGAGTTGCAGGGTAGGGCTAAATGTGCCCACAAGTAGTGTAGAATTAGTTAGTTCTTTATTGTCTTTTTCTTGCTTTCTTAGTTTAATAAAGAAAACCTTATTAGTAATGTTGATTGTGTTCTTAATTATTATTCCGATGTGCATTTCAATCAATGTTATCATACCCTAGTTGAGTTCAGATCTTGGATTCCACAATTGGTATTAGAGCCTCGTGGCTCTCGATCTAGGGTTAATAAGGTTTTCGTGTATAATTTTATTTTGTTTTATAAAAAGGCGTATTTGCCAATTAGGGTTCTTAAGGAAACCCTAATTCGTTTAAATTATAGATGGCAGCCAATCAGACAGAATGTAAAGGCAGCAGGGTTTCTTCTCAACCTAACTCGAAGAAGCAATATGGATTGGTTTACAGAGGACACCAACAGAACAAACATTATCCCTATATAAATTCTTTGGGTTTGTAATGTCTTTTGAACGATTATAGAGGTTTGGATTTGTTCCTACTGCTATGCTTTCTCTTTATTTAATTCATACTGGTACACGCTTATGGTTTCCTGTGGGTAGTTCATGGTTCCAGTGGTAGGCTTGTGGTTTCTAATCGCGCACGCGACGCAGTCACGCGGCGCGCGCGCTTTGCTCTAGTGATTATAGGTCCACAGACGCCCTTGGATCTTGGACGATGTGATGCTTATGGCTTGGTTTCTCTCATTGATTTGGTTTGGTGTTTACAAGTTGTTTATTACATAACATAATAATGTCGTGTTTTGGTCCGGGACCAAACCACATTATTATTTCAACTGGCTAGGGTAGGAGTTTTTGATCAGGGGATCAGCGATGAATCCCTAGCTGAGGTACAAATTTTCTTTGTATCTGGGTAATAAATATGTTTGAATCTGGGGATCAGACAGTCTTAGTATTGTTGCGTTCGATGAGACTTCGATGGCCGGTTATAGGGGAGGTAGGTCTGGGGACCAACGATGACCATAACAGTGTAATCCACATGTCTTGTTAGAACTAAATAGATAAGGATATTGTGACGACGTTTGCACGAGTTAGCTTTTTGATCGATTATGTAACAAAAGTTCACACTTTTTTGTGAGTTGAACAATGGATTGAGGTAGATCGCCGGCTGAGGCAAACAGTTACAATAAGAGGTGAGGATGTTATTGCACTTGGGATGTTTATATGATACCTACTATTTCAAGCCAATTAAAGGTCGGATTCATTGAAATGGTTAGTATTATTTTTAAGGGGCGCTTATTGTTGATCATACTTAACCATCTAAATGCTTCACTTGATGGGAAGCGTTTACGAGTTGCACAAAAGACCCCTGTTAGATCAATTACAAAAGAGGGAAATGAAGATTTCTGATGATTCAGCTTATTATTGTGTGACATGTTCCTAGTTGTTTTCTTCATGAGCAGATTGTTTCTGTAATAATCAAATAGGGAAGTTGTTAGGAATTACAGATTTGATGATTACAAAACCCATAAACAGAATGAAGAAGGAAGAAAACAATGATAGACACCAAAAATAATGTATTAGTTAGCTTTGTTAGTAAGCTAGGGTTTGTAACCATCCTCTACTATATAAAGAGGATAGGCGTCTAGGTTACAATCCATCCATTCATAGCAGACTTCTCCAATGAGATTTCTTGAGTGTAAGATGTCTGAGGAATACGCTTAGAGCATGTTTAGATGGTAGTAGTAGTTAGTTCTTTATTGTGTTTAATAAAGAAAACCTTATTAGTAATGTTGATTGTGTTCTTAATTATTATTCCGATGTGCATTTCAATCAATGTTATCATACCCTAGTTGAGTTCAGATCTTGGATTCCACACATCCTAACAGTGTTGACTCTTATAACACAAATGAACGATGCACCTAAATACCATGGCACCGTTATAGGCGCCAAAATGGCACATGTAACTTTTCTATAACTTAGTGCACCACTTGCTCTAAACATTTACCATGCCCAACTAATTGATCGAGATTCATTTCGCGAGATTTACAACCAAACTCCATGCTAAAGCAACAACCAAACAATTGACACAAGCTTTTAGAACCAAAACCCAAGCAAAAAACGTAAAAACAAACACACCCAGTTGTTAAATTTTAAAAGTTTCTATACCATTTATTTTTGTGATAATGTAAAATATTAAGTTTTAATTTCACGATTTACAAAACAATCCCGTAGACAGTGTGGAACTAGACGTGTAATTAAAACCGAATCGACAAACGAACCGGATTTTATACGGTTTTTTTTACTTCGATTGAATCAGCTCGGGTCTTTTCATCGGTTGAAACGATCAGTTCAGCTCTGTTTTCAAAACACTGTTGCAGTTCGGTTCAGTCCGGTTTTCAAAACACTGTTGCGTCCGGAGTTTATACGGATTTTGTTTTCTCTGACTTTTGCCGGTTTTCTCCGGTTGAATCAGTGAATCGGTCGAACCAGCTCGGGTCTTTTAATCGGTTGAACCCGCCGGTTTGGTTCGGTTTTCAAAACACTAATGTGGTTTTTAATTAGTTGTCTTCTCCAAGCCGACCCAATATAGAATTTGGATCCGGATAAACCACTTCCCATTTCATTTCATTAGACACAATCTTCATTCTTCAACACTTCCATGGAAGAATTATTATTCATCACACTCTAAAACCCTTCACATAAACCCTACGTCACTATGCTTTCCACACCAAATAACTTCATATCACACACTTTTTTATCATCACAATCCACAGTTAAACTCCACACATCACACCCAATCAAATTCAGCCCAAAAAAACCCAACTTTCTTCTTTGCGCAAGCTTGCGAAACCCCGAAAACGAAAACCCGTCTCAAAAAGATGATTTTGTGAAAAGGGTATTGGTCCAAAACCCATCTCAGATAGAACCCAGGTTCAAGATTGGTGAAAAGTTCTATACTTTGAAGGAAAAAGAAAGTCTGGGTCAAAATGGGTATTTTCAGGGGAATGTGGTTAAGGAGTTTTTAAAAAGATTGGATTTTTTTAACGGGGGCGAAAAAGGTGCGAAAGATTACGCGAAAGATGTGTTTTTGAATGATGTGTTGAGGAAATTTAGAGGGAAGTTGTATGTGCCTGAGCAGCTTTTTGTGGATGAGTTGTCGGAAGAGGACGAGTTTGTTAGGGAGTTTGGGGAGTTGCCGAGAATGGGCGTTGAGGATTTGGAGAAGTATGTGAAGAGTGGGATGGTGAAGTTTGTGACGTTTAAGGATGATGTGGATTTTATTGTGGATTTGAAGGAGATTCCGGGGGATAAGAATTTGCAAAGGACTAAGTGGTGCGTGTGTTTGATTATGTTGTAAAGTTTTGGTTTTTGGTGTGTTTGGATTGTTTGTTTAAGGTTTTGTATTTGTGTGTTTAGGTCGGTGAAGATGGATGACGTTCGTGCGCAAGATGTGCTCAAGGAGTATAATGGACCTCGATATGAGATAGAGACGCAGTTGATGGTATTTCGATCAATCCTGATATATACTTTTGTAGTTTCGTTTTAAATATGTACGGTGTATATGTTAGATTTAGGGGGTGTTTGGATTTTTGTTTAAAAGTGATCATAATTTTATTTATCCCGATAAGTAGTTCCCTTGCAATAATTTGTTACCCAAATATGAAACAGCCACTTATGATATTTTGATTTTGTGAACAAATAGCTAGAAATGTTGTTAACCGAAAAGAGACCATTAAGTAGTACACGTTCAATAAAAGTTCAAATAGAGTTTTTTTTGTGCAGACTAAGACGTGTATGTGCATTTTGAAAGTGATCATCGGATTAATGTTTGGTCCTACTTTTATTGCTATTATAAGATTATATAGGTGTCAATTGTCAGTTTGATACTAGCTGCAACAAAAAGTATATCCTCGCTTAAAAATATATTTTTCTTAGTAAATAGTCGGAATATGTCAAACATTCACTGCCGTGTTTTGTTACACTTGATAGTCTAATAATATCTCGTAATTACATCCAAAACGCAAGTACCCTGAGAATGATTATTACATTTTATGCACGCGTGTCGGTTTTTTGACGGGTGACAAAATATCATGATGCAGACATCAGTAGGAAAAGTGCCACAATACCCTAACCCAGTGGCATCATCGATCTCAAGCAGGGTGATGGTGGAACTTGGTGCAGTTACAGCTGCAATTGCTGCAGCTGCTGTTGTTGTTAGCGGCTTTTTAGCTTCAGCAGCATTTGCTGTGGCCAGTTTTGTTTATGTTGGGACCGTGTATGCCATATGGCCTATCGCCAAGTCATTTCTCACAGTTCCTTTAGAAGTTCTTGTTGGTGTTTTAGAAAAAATGGGTGATGTCATACTAGACATGTTCATTTATGGCGGGATTTCCTCAAAGTTTAATGAGTTATACACTTTTGGGGTTTTCTCTTCGGCGTTTAAAATAGCCAGACCCATGTTGTTGGTTGGTGTTTGTATGGTCATCCTCCTTCGTTTCACTCTTTCTAGAAGACCCAAGAACTTCAGAAAATGGGTAAGATATATACTTTCTTTTCTTCTGATTTTATTGTTATTATAACACAAATGAAGTCTTTATTTGTTTTTCACTTTGCAGGATATATGGCAAGGGATTGAATTTTCTCAGTCTAAACCACAAGCTCGAGTTGATGTATGTTCCTTAAAATTTTGCTTGTACCTAATCTTCAACCAAACCCTTTTAGAGATCAGATTTTGGATATTTTTATGAGGTTTTTTCTTTTGAATGTATATCTAGGGTTCAACCGGAGTTATGTTTAGTGACGTGGCAGGGATTGAAATAGCAGTCGAAGAGCTCCAAGAGGTAATTTTTGGAATATATGTTGGTAATGTTAGGCATGAGTTCACTCAAAGACACTTTGAAAAGTGATTTGTTTGTAGTTGACAGAGGTGTTAAAAAATTGTAACATTATACGGAGTATATTCAAAGAATTTTGCTCCCAAAGATAGAAGGTAGAATCAATTTTGTTTGTCAAGTTCAAATGAAATTCAGTTTTCTCAAATTTTTGTTAATTTCGAACATAGGGTATGATTATTAGCTATTCTATATTATCATTTTAGTTGATTATGATTTTCCCTCACAATGCTCGTTATTATATTTAGTTGGTCAAGTACTTGAAGAACCCTGAATTATTTGACAAGATGGGAATAAAGCCTCCTCATGGTGTGCTTCTAGAGGGACCTCCAGGATGCGGGAAGGTTAGCTTGTTTTATGGTTTTGTTGTTGCTAATGTTTGTAGCATATTGTCTGTAGATGAGATGTTAACTTAAGTTGACTGTTGTGCAGACCCTTGTTGCTAAGGCTATTGCTGGTGAAGCTGGCGTTCCGTTTTATCAAATGGCCGGGTCAGAATTTGTTGAAGTGCTAGTTGGTGTTGGTTCTGCTCGTATTCGAGACTTATTTAAGAGAGCCAAGGTGATTAAAATCCCTCATTTGTTATCTTCATAATGAGTACTGCAAACTGTAACTTGTCTGTAGCAAAATCCATTTAAGTTTGCACTCAAAAGCACTAGCCTTAACTCATGAGACTGCCTCCTTAATCTATGGAGTAAATAAAGCATGCCCGAAGTTATGCTGCTGTTCATTCACACCAGTCACCACCTCCATTCTACTTTTTGTGGGATCCGTCTTTTTTCACATGAAGTAAACGGAACAAGATCTTTGGTTCTTTTGACATCAGTAAGATTAACAAAACGTTTTTTTTACCTATTTGAATTGGGTGAGTCAAGGTATAATAATAATATTGGGTTATCAGGAAGAAGTTAATACTTAAAAGCCTTTGAGCTAAACTACTTTTTGAACAATAGATGGGTTGGCAAGTATGGAACTGTAGTACTCTACTGATAAAATAATTTGTTTATCTGTTTTCTGCAGGTCAACAAACCATCTGTTATATTTATCGACGAAATTGATGCGCTAGCTACAAGGTATTTGTGTTCTTATTGGGTCTATTTTATAAAAAAACTAAGATTAGATACGAAATGGTCCGGCGGATGACCTGAGATTGGTGGTTATTCACTAAACAATGCCTGTGGGTGCGATTGAAACTGAAACTAGTTAGGTTATCCTGAGGACATCCAAGCCACTAGGACAAGCTAAATGAGTAATTATTACCGGCTTTTAAGTTGATGGCTAACATTTTACATATATGAATTGGATTGTTTTCATAACTCCATCCGTCCCAAAATAGGTCCAATCATTATTTTTAAAGCATATCCTAAGATAAATGCAGCCTTCTTTACCCCAAAAAAAGATAAATGCAGCCTTCTCATTTGGGCAAGGTTTGAGTGGGGATTTACCTTTTGCCCATTCGTATGCATTACAAGATACTAATAGCAGTATTGTTTTGGTTTCTTGAATTCTGTTATGACATTATTGAGGGGTATTTTAGATATTTTTGGCGTTCTTTCGCTCTCTCGTTTTCTTTTTCTTAGCCGGAGGTCTACCCGGAAGCAGACTCCCTACCCGAGGGTGTTCCCAAGGGTAGGGGCATGATCTGTCTACCTTTCACCTCCCCCATACCCTGCCTGGTGGGATTGGGTATCGTTGTTGTTGTTGTATTTTAGATATTTCATGAATAGACAAATGCTTGTGAATGCACCGAATCAAATGCTAAAATAATTTTTAGATGCAACACACGTTTTATAGAAACACTGTAGATTCTTTTTCTTCTTATGGACACATCCTTTCTTTTTTTGAGTAACCCAATTATTTATTTTGTTAATGATCAGGCGTCAAGGAATATTCAGTGACAAGACAGACGATCTTTACAATGCTGCTACACAAGAAAGAGAAACTACATTGAACCAGCTGTTGATAGAGTTGGATGGATTTGATACAGGAAAAGGTGTCATATTTTTGGCTGCTACAAATCGTAAGGATTTGCTTGATCCTGCACTTCTTCGGCCTGGTCGATTTGATCGCAAGGTTAAATCTTTGCTATTGAATATCAGTTTTTTAGTACACTCTTCGTTCCAGAAAAGGGTCCACATCGTAATTTAGAATATATCTAGGACAACTTATATTGGACAGTTTTACCCTTATTAAAATATAAGTTGACAAAATTACTCTGGTGGTCAAGATTTTGAAAAGCGAAGCTAATGATGAAAGACTGAAATTATGTTATAATGCTATGTATTGATTCAAAGAATTTCAATTATGTCAGTTTTCGAATTCATTGCTCAAAACGGATTTTGGCTGAAGTTAATTGTTCTCCCCAAAAACTCGTATTTATCAGGAAAGATTGGTTGAAGAATATTAACTTATGTCATCTCACTTGTCCTTAGGCTTCATATGTAATCATTTTCTCTGTTTGTTGTTTTTTCCTAGATAAGAATCCGGTCCTCCAAATGCCAAAGGAATTTTGGAAATAGTGCAAGTCCAATGCCGCAAAGTAAAAGTTGTTCCCAGAATCAGTGATTTGTCCGTCTTCTGCTCAAAACCTTCCCGGAATGTGCGTAAGTTGATGTGTGCCCTTAAAGTAAATTCTGTATGTCACATAAGGATTTCATAGTTCATACTACTACATTATTACAGTCCTGCTTACCTGCAATCGATTAAACTTTTTCCTATTACAGTCTGCTTACCTGCACTCGTTAAACTTTTTCATGTATGATGTGAAGTCTCTAGTTCATGATTGTTGTATTAAAAATCAAAATATGTAGCATGCTAATATGATAACATCGGGAAGTTGATAAGAACCTATTTAATAGTTTCTTATTAATATTTACTAGTTTCCTTTATTATATCAATATTGATAAGAACCTATTTAATAGTTTCTTATTAGTATTTACTAGTTTCCTTTATTATATCAATATTGATAAGAACCTATTTAGTAGTTTCTTATTAATATTTACTAGTTTCCTTTATTATATCTTCTTGGTCAACTATTTAGTAGTTTCCTTTAT
>BQNB010029680.1:1690-16628 GCA_026074375.1 Tanacetum coccineum
AGATTAGTATGTTTCTCACATGGTAAGTATTAACTTTGTGTTCCGTCAGCAACTATGCTCAGAATTTTGGTGCTAAACTTATGCACAAGCCATCGAAATTCACGAGACGACCCTAAACTCGCTCAAGTTGAACACGGAGTATTAAAATGTTACTCTGTAGTATATAATATTTTTCCACTAAATATACACTGTATCATATAATCGTGCCATCTGATATCTCAAACAAACTTGCAATACCACCCTCATGGCCTGTTTTAAGTTTTTATTGGGTATACACCAACTTAATATAACTCATAAAAGTAAGAAATTGGTTTTGCTATTTTAGGTTGTTAAACCAGTTGTCACATTTTTTTCTATCTTTAGTATAAGTTGTACTCTCTCCCTAATAAAATAAATGTCTACTCTTTTATTTTATCATGTCTCAAAATAAGTGTTCATTTTGTTTTTTAATTAATCAAAAGAGATTTTAACGAGTGTATTTGATATTTGATTGTGGATAAGGCATTAGAGCATCTCCAATGGGTAAAACCACACAAGACTTTTCACTATTTAAAAAAGCTTTTGAACATGTTTTTTGGCATTGCACCAATAGGTTTTTGGAAAGGTTTTTACAAAGACTTGGTAAACACCAAGTCTTTTGTAAAAGTCTTGCCCATTAAACATGTCTTGCATTTAATGCAAAAAGCTATGAAAAGCTTTTTGCATTGGAGATGCTCTTAGTGCTGATTTTTAAAACTTTAGGTAATTTGAAAGTGAACATTTATTTTGAGACGGATAATTCATTAATCTATAAAAAAGTATCGGGCATTTCGATTCCATTCGATTAAGGCCGTTAAAGTAATTTTAATTTGAAGTAACTAGTTTTAATGTCCGTGCACGCACGGGGCTTAGATATTATGTTTTTTTAAAAATATATTATGTATAATTTTTATTTTTTTTATGTTTTATAAGTTATTTTATAGAGTATAATCTAAATCATATGAAGAGAATAGATTCATTAAATCTTTTATATATTATATGAACTCGAGGATAATTAGTAAATTTTTTTCTTTTGATTTACCTGTTTTCTAACTCGACATTGTGAGCCGACTAATCCCAGCGAAACTACCCTTTTAGGTAGCCCGGAGTCGGCTCAAGTGAACCTCCGAGACCACAAGGAGATTAATTTTCTCCTCGTTATATTCGAATCATTGACCTTCACTTTGGAAGGCTGATATTCTTACTGTTGGGTATGCAGTTGATATTGTATATGTTTTATGATTATAGTTGCATGAGTGTGTCAGCTATAATTAGGATTCATGGTCATACTTTGTGTTAAAACATGTAAAATTTTAGCCTCACAATCAAAATCAAATTTAAAAGCATCGGTTGAATTATCAAAAACATTAATATCCATAGAATATAGAAAACTAAAAAAACTCAAATAAGTATTATGTTTTGTGCATATAATATGTTTTGGTCAAACAAAGATTTACCAATTGTGTATTTTTAATACATATACAAATGTAAAGAGACTTTTACCCATTTTTTCCGTCACAACACATTTTTAAGATATAAAAGTGGCCCAAATTGTTGTATATGATTTATAGGCATACACACATGTCAATGGAATAAAAACTTTTTGAGAAATTTAAATGTTAGAATTTTAGTATTTATTAAACTAAAAGAAAAAAATACAATTCTTTCGAACTCATCAATGAATAGCTAGAAAACGTTTTTTCTTTATTTATGATATTTTATGTGCTTCGGTGTTTTTCTATTTGGTTTTACAACATGATATCAGGCCGCCAATGAAAAATCCACCAAAAAGTCTTCGGGTAGATTTGTGATGTGATTAGATACTGTTAACTCTTTGTTTGGAAGTAAAAATTGCTTACGTTT
The DNA here is from genome assembly GCA_026074375.1 of Tanacetum coccineum. Taxonomy (NCBI): domain Eukaryota; kingdom Viridiplantae; phylum Streptophyta; class Magnoliopsida; order Asterales; family Asteraceae; genus Tanacetum; species Tanacetum coccineum. Next base: position 3,572 of record BQNB010029680.1, read on the forward strand.
GTTGTATTTTAAAATATAAAGTCTAGGGGTACAAAGTTTAAGGGGTTGTTTGTTTATTTTTTAAATTATTTTTTAAAGTTATAATAAAACTTGTAAATTTATAAATTTACACTTAACTCCATATAATTTATTTAAAATTAAAAATCACTAAATTTTTATTAATTACCTCCACTTTTTTCAAGTTTTTTTCTTCACAAATTTGACACATATATTTTTATGTGTTTTTTTTCTCGTCATATTTCTCCACCACAAATTTTTAATTTTGACTTTTTATTGACCAATCAGATCACACGATTTTGCCTACGTGGCAAAATCAAGCGTTCTGATTGGTCTAATTTTTAAATTCATATGATTCAATTTGATGGAAAACTCCAAAATAATGTAATTCTTTTATTATATAAAAGATAGATTTAGTAGTGAAATGAGATGGCTTAAAGATAAAAGAAAACGGTAAAAAAAAAAGACGTTACATTTAGTGTGCTTGCTTCTGCATGTTACAAAAAGATTGCAACGTTCATCTTTTTTAACCGGTTACTACCCAACCGGTTGCCTAACCGACCAGGTTACTAACCGGTAAACGGCTAGAAACGACAACCGGTTACTAACCGCCGGTTATTCTGTAACCGGAACCGGTTAGGGTCAATAACCGGTGTTGACCGGTTTTGATTTCGGTTTTTTTTTCGGTTTCGAATTCGATTTCGGTTTTTTTGAACATGGCTAGCGCCAAGGCTACGAGCCATGAACATCGTAAGCTCTTAGTATTATAGATATCTGTATATGATAGACAAACAAATTATATTGTTTGAAGGTAAATGTCTCAAAACGTACAAAACACAAGCTGTTATATGAAATGACAATTTCGGTTAAGAATGGTCAATCTTAAATACTCAGATATGAAAAAACATTTTAAGTCTGTAAGCATGATGAATATGAATGTTCATAAATTTTTGTATTAACATGAAGGCTATGAGGTTATCCGTAAATATTCTTTCTACACGCACTTTTGTGTTGCCGTTTTCCTATTTGCTTAATTACTTTATTATTGTGTACGTATGGTTCACTTTGCCTTTGTAAAAAACACATTATTTATCTTAGACATGTGTGTTTTCGGTATGGGTCTTAGAAGAAACACTTTTATGTTTACTGTATTGAATTTTCCAAGTTGTTTCACAATCTTTTAACTTCCGTCATTTTGTAATAAAAATTTATCGAAATCTTATGCATTTTGTGCAAGTTAAAATTATATGGTAATAATAAAATTTGGAACAAGAATTATATATAAATCTCTTGGTAAGATGTCTATAATATATGTATAAAACTATAAAAAGGAAAAAAATAAGAAAATGTCTACTGCTTAAATATGGTATGCATAAGCATGTTAGATACAGACACCTAAAGCAACCCTGCGAATACAAATGAAACACGACCATTTAACCAATTCACCTCCCAATCAACTAACCAAGATCTTAAGGCTTCCCAGTATCTTTCAAAGTTACTAGTGGGACCAAAAAGATGAGTAAATCTAAGGTAATTGCTGTATTTGTCATTCAATGCAGTCATCTTTATGTTGCATATATAGTTAGCTAAAGTATATCTTCATGGAAAAAAAAGGAGGCAATGCTTAAAGGCAAAGCAACACCTGCAATATCTTTACCTCAGCTGGTACAAGATGCTATCAAGATAAGCAATACATAGCTTTATCTCCCACTCACACAATTAATATCTGCAATAGCTTTACTTCGAACAAGATTATGTATAAATACTTATGCGGCAGGCAAAGTAGAAACTTTAACATTGATCATATCAATTATCTATACGAGTAATAAGTTTTAACAATCGGGTAGCTAAAAACGAGTTCTAATGTTATATAGTCTTAGCCGGTCGATTGATGGTTGTGTTTTATGATGATTAATTATATTTCATGTAACCAAAAAGTGGCCAAACAGAAACTTGCATGAAATACTGTACTCCATAAGAGAAGATAATTATACCACTATTACGAAATGTTTCAGACTTAAAAGTGCCACACACAAAATTAATTGGGAAAATCTGTTCAGGCCTAATTTCATACTATGGGCCTAACTCGGTCTTATAGGCCTAACTGGGGCTTATGGACCAGTCTTTTCTTAAATCAGGTTTATGTACCTTTATTTGGGCCAATCCCACCAACCCATTGTTAGTCTGATTTTTGTATTAAACGAGTCGGCATATTCCCCGCGCGTTGCGGCGGGGGCTAACTTATATTTTTTGATCTGAATGAATCGGTAAAGTTAAAAGTTGAAGGTCCGTTTTGTAAAGTTTTTTTTTCATTGTGGGCCGGCGGATTATTATTTAAAAAAAACGTTTGGGCCGGCCCAACCGGAGGCCACCTCGGAAAACGACGTCGTCGTCGTCGCGACATTTAATTTTTCCATTTTGGGACGTTGTTTTTTTTACTTTGGGCCGGGTCTAATTCGAAGATATTTTCGTGTGTATTTTTTTATCTGAATGAATTAATGGATATGCGTTATATATGTGATAAATAAAGTTTGTTATATAAAAAAAATAGTGAATAGTTAAAAGGTGAGGGTACGTTTTATCCTATTTATATTAAACGTGAACATTTTTTATAAGATCGTGCGTATTTCAGAAGCATTGTAATATTCGGCTCGTTTTGTTCGCAACTCGAAAATCTTTTCGCGGGTATTTTTTTTATCTGAATGAGCCGGTAAAGTTAAAAGTTGAGGGTCCGTTTTGTAATTTTTTTTAATTGTCGACCAGTGAATTATTAAGTAAAAAAAAAAAATTGGGCCGGCCCAACTGGGCCCAACCGACAATGAATTGGTGGATATATGTTATATATGTGATAAACAAAGTTTATTATATAAAAAAAATCGTGAATAGTTAAAAGGTGAGGGTATGATTTGTAAGTTTTTTTTCTTATTTATATTAAACGTGAACATTTTTTATAAGATCATGCGTATTTCAGAAGCATTGCAATACTGAGCTCGTTTTGTTCGCAACTCGAAAATCTTTTCGTGGGTATTTTTTTTATTTGAATGAGCGGGTAAAGTTAAAAGCTGATGGTCCGTTTTATAATTTTTTTTTAATTGTGGGCCGGTGAATTATTAAGTAAAAAAAATGGGTCGGCCCAACTGGGCCCAACCGGCAGCCCAAGAAGTCACAGCAGCCCGATACTGTATTACTGTACCACGACTTTTAGGATATAGATGAATCCGTTTTGTACGTACGTTTTATACCTGAAAATGAACCGTATATAACATGTTTATATTAGAGGATATATGTTAGTGTTAGTCAAAGTTGTTCGTCAAAGTAATTAATGTTAGTCAAAGTTATTTATGTAATAGGCCCAAGCCCGGTTTGTGGGTTTAGGGTATTAGGGTTTTCACCATTATAAATAATGGTCATTAATAAAATTATACCTACGGGGTTTACATTGTCTAACATGGTATCAGAGACCAACCCGTGATCCTCTCAATACCAAACCCAAAAAACCTAAAATCCAGATCTGCCGTCATTTTTTTTTCTTTTCTAATCCATCATCTACACAGATCTCAATAAAAATCATTCATCATCATTGCAGTATATTGTTTATCTTCATTCATCATCACATCATCATCCAATATATATCATATAACCTTACTGATCCGATACAAAAGCACAAAACCTAACAACCCCTGTCTATTGAGAAGTAAAGCATGGAAGACATAGATCACAAGGCAATAAAAGTCAACAGCCTAAACATGCACATAATACAAATGGGTGAAGATAAAGTTTTTGTTGTTGGCCATGATTGGGGTGCTATTATTGTTTGGCAATTCTGTTTGTTTAGGCCTGATAAAGTTAAAGGTTTGGTTAATTCGAGTGTAAGGTTTTCTCTTAGGAATCCTGGTAAAAAGGATGTTCTAATTTGTCCATTGTTTTACATGAAAAATAAGTGGAAGTCAACTCGAAGATACCTTCTGTCCAGGGTGATGATTCTGAATCATGGTGGTGATTGGGGTGATTTAGGTTTTATTTTTATTGTTTTTAGTTATGTGATGTTGAATTAAAAAAAATTATAGTTATTTAATTGTTTTTTTTGTCGAATCCAGGGTATTAATTCCCGAGACGACTTTTGTTGGTGTCGAATCTAGGGTTCTTATTCCCGAGACGACTTTTGTTGGTGTCGAATCTAGGGTTCCTTTTCGAGACGACTTTTGTTGGTGTCGAATCTAGGGTTCTTAATCCCGAGACGACTGTTTTGGATACTTTGGTTTATCCTTCGGATACTTTGGTTATCCGTAAACTAAAATTAGAATAGGGGATACTTTGGGTTATCCCGTTTTATTTTGGTTTATTGTTTTATTTTACTTTCTTAATTTTCTTCTTCAGTCCGAGCTTTTGCGATTTCGCCACTCGGACTGCGGGGGAGTATTAGAGGATATATGTTAGTGTTAGTCAAAGTAATTTATGTTAGTCAAAGTTGTTAGTCAAAGTAGTTAATGTTAGTCAAAGTTGTTAGTCAAAGTTATTTATGTAATAGGCCCAAGCCCGGTTTATGGGTTTAGGGTATTAAGGTTTTCACCATTATAAATAATGGTCATTAATAAAATTATACCTACAGGGTTTACATTGTCTAATAGGTTAGGCATTTAGGTTGTTGATAGATAAGTGAGAATGTGTAGTTGTGTACCATAAAACTGGTCCTTAACAACATGAAATCTTAGCTCTTCAACAAACAAAGAGTATAACTAAATAAGTACTGCAAAAGAGTCGTCGGGTGATTTTTGAATTTTGTAGTTAGTTTCTCACATAAACAATAATAGGTATGCCTTCGCTGAGAGTTCTAGAAGTAAGAAAATGTTGTAATGGTGTATTATGAGGCCTGATAATTAATGTACATTAGTCACCACGTTGAGTATATAAGGTGTTTCAGCCTTTCAGGACTTACTAATGGTGTCTGGAGAGGTGTTATAGATTATCTTGACTTTTGAGACTGTGAAAGAAGTAAGTATCAAAGAATGTGATGGAATAAAATACTTGTGGGAATCACAAGCAGAGGGAAGTAAGGTTTTTTGTGAATTTAAGAAAGTTGGTAGTATCATTTTTAGAAGAACATGTCATTTTTAGGAGATTAGAAAGGGGAGGATCTTGATCATTTTGGGTGCAACCTCCTAACGTTTCTTAGGATTTGAATTTACTGATTTATAAGAATCTGGAGCATACCAAGTAGCATTAAAGCATTGAGTATAACTGGTTGTACTTCGATTACATCTCTCTCCTTACCAACCGGAGGATGCCAAAAAGCTCAATTCACTTTCGATTCAGAAGTGTAACAAACTATAGCGAAACGAGCTGGAGAATGTGTTTTTTAACACAACGATGCCTATGCTTGAAGTTGTATGTATGAGCGAGTGGTCAAATTTGAAAGCAATCCTTGAATTGACTTGCTTATCCTCACTAAACTGGACATCATTCATTATCTAAGTATAGAGTCGTTTCCTGTTAGCGGGTTGCAGAATCTCAGCTTATTAAAACATTTTAAAATCTTAAATGGTCCAAGCATGGATGTTTCTTCTGGGATTTGGCCTCCCATACTGCGTTTTCTTAGCATAAGGGGGACTAAAGATCACTTCTCCACAGATGTTGATCAAAGACAAAACAAACAAAATCAAACAAACAAAACGAAAGCTTTATCCAAAATGTCAAACCAAATACAAAACCAAATTTAAAGGTACCAATACACAAATTTTAATTCAAAAGGTACCAAATTCTTATTCTAAAGGTATAAAAAAAATCAATACTAATGATCCTTATTTATAAGAAACTAAACCCTAACCGTTATAGAATAGTTTTTAATGTTAAACAAACTCAAACTTGTAGGACACGTCAAATAAATGAGGGGAGTTATTTAAGAAACTCTTTTTTTCTTGGATACTGGGGGACAAATCCCAGCCATCCATCTAAAAAAAGAAGGGTGGAGATTAAAAAGGATTTTGTATTAAAAAAAACAAAAAAAACGGAAGGGTAATTTGGTAAAATTACCTCCGCAACTACCCAGGCACCATCCACACTCACACCCCGTCTTTTAGATTTATCACACACTCTCTCTCTCTCTCTCTCTCTCTCTCTCTCTCTCTCTCTCTCTCTCTCTCTCTCTCTCTCTCATCTAACACACACTAAAACACATACACAAACAAAATCAGATCTGAATGAGTAATCACGAACATCTAATTAATCGATTATCTTCTTTGTAAATCGATTATCTCCTTCTTCAGTTCATTAACATCAGGTAAAGTTCATCCGATCTGTTTTTATTTATCTTTTTTAGCTTATTTTGATATGATAAGCTTTTAGTAAAATCATTTATCCTTTATTAGCTTGTTTGACGAATGATGTGTGAATTTTCGTTGTTGAAATGATAAGCTAATTCTGAGTGTGTTTGCATGTGAATAAGCTTATGAATCTATATCATCTGAATTTATTATGCTGAATTATAAGCAAACTTATTAGCTTATTTTTATGAAATATCAGGTTTTATAGGTTATTACGATGAACAGGATATAGCGATGACCGTTAGTGAAATATTCTTTTATTGATAAGTTTTCTTGAAAAAATTGTAAAAAATTATGTACTGTATCATATATGATATAAGCTAGGTTTTAAGCATTTGTACTACTTCATATATGATAATGTGCTTAAAAATAAAATATAAGCAGTTTGTGATCTTTTGGTGAGTAATAAAAAGTTAGTTTTGTGTATAATATCATATATGATAATCTGCTTGAAAGTTAACTTCTTTAACATTAAAATTTATCATACATGATAATGTGTGCTTGAAACTAAAATACAAGCAAGGCTGTCATCTCCTGGTGAGTAATTAAAAGTTAGTTGTGTGTATAATATCATATATGATAATCTGCTTGAAAGTCAACTTCTGTAACACTATAATATATCATATATGATAATGTGCTTGAAACTAAAATCAAATCTTTTTATTTGTGTAGAGAAAGCAGTTTTTAATGCATTTTACACAAGAAATGGAAATACACAAGATAGGGCTGAGGTTTGCAAGAAAGATCTTGACATATGACATAAACATCCACAGCGAGAAGATGAGCGACGAGGCACATGCGTTTGCAAAGAATGACAAGCTGTTGGTAGGCTAATCAAGTAGTGTAGGTTGACAAGCTGTTGGTGGTACCGTAGTATGTACCACATTTTGGGGATCCAACTTGTTGATCATGGTTTAACAATGTAATGCTACTAATTCGTTGATCATGGTTTAACAATGTAATGCTACTAATTCGTCGTATTTTATTATAAAATGAATATGGATGTATCTTTTGGTTAAATGTCTTGTCTTGTTAAACTTCTTATTGAACAAATAAATAATCACTTGTGTGTTTTTGGCATTTCACAACAAGCTAAAAATGTAATACCAGTATATCATATATGATATACTCGGACGGTTAAAAATAAATAAAAACATCACTTATTCACAAAATTAAAAGACCCCTTTCTTAACATTATAATACATGATACTCCTCAAACAATCAAAAATAGGTTATCATGTATAAATATAGTAGCGAGGGTAAACCCATGTAAAAAACTAAAGATCCAACACTTGGTTCACAAACTATAAAAGATTACTTTTTAACAATATCATATATGATAATTCAAATAGAAAGTAAGTCTAATGTAAAATCAAATATGATAACATATAAGATAAAAACTTATTTATAATCAAAAGACACAAAAACAAAGAGTCTACTGAATTCATGATTAAACCAAAACCTTTTTATTATCTAAACTGCTATTCTTCTTCTTCAATCAATTCTTCTTCTTCATTTTCAACCAAATCTACTTTTTCTTGAACTTCCTCCTGGGCCACCACGACTTCATCTTGATCCTTAAACATACCTGTGCACATTTCAATCTCTGAAAAAATAAAATGAAAATAAAAGAATAAATAAACCGTCACCTGAAAAAAATGAAATATCATATATGATAATCGCATGCCATATACATATGAAAAAGCAAAATCATATATGATATACGTCCGAAACATATCATATATGATATACGTCCGAAACATATCATATATGATATATCAAACAGATTAACCAACAACTATTTAAAACTGCTTATTGCTAACTGATAAGCTAAATACACCTTGATTCAGCTTATATCAACAAATTAATCTAATAAAGCTTATTCAAAACATAAAAATAGTTAATAACAAAGCTTATTAACACTAGCAACATAAATAAGCTAAATAATATAGCTTATAATTCATCAAAATAAGCTAATAAGGTAGCTTATAACTTAGCAACATAAATTCAAACGATGATAATAAATAAACTTATTCACGGAAAAGATCTAAATAAATTAGCTTATCACTAATAACATATAATTAAGATATTCGATCAAAATAAGCTGAATTATAAGCTTATAAATTTAAATGATGATATATTAACAAGCTTATTCAAATCAAATAAGCTAAAAATGAAAAAAAAATCTGATGAATCTAACCTGATGTTAATCAAATGAAGAAGAAGCTGATGGATTGAAGAAGCTAATGGATCGATCGAAGATCGATCCATTAGTTGTTCGTGTTATTTTTATTTAAAGATCAAAGATCAATCGATCTATCAAAGAAGCTGATGGATTAGTTGTTCTTATAGAGAGAGAAAAAGAAGATCCATTTGTTGGTGTAGAGAGAGAGAAAGAAAAAACACGTTATGTGTGTGTGTGTGTGTTAAATGAGTGGTTAGTAAGAAAAAAGGTTTATATATTGGTCGTGAAATGACCAAAATACCCATACAGTGTAAACTGAGGATTTAATCTCATCCATTAGATGAGATGAAGATGGAGGGTGGGGATGAGTCCCCCGGTATCCACAAAATATTTGGTATCCAAATGAACTTAAATCCAAATAAATTACCAAATTTACCAAACAACTCCTAAAGTTTATGTTAATTTTCAAACAATCTCCACCGTGACTTAAACTCCTCCACATGTTTCAAACCAAATAAAAATTTTCAATTTCCAAACGTTAGAGATACTAGCCTAATTCAAAGAAACGATCGGTTCTAAAAACGATCCAAAATAAACCGAACCAAAACAAACGCCAACAACTACAAACCGAACAATCAAACGTTGACCGACAAATTCAAACACGGTCAAATAAACGAACAAATCGGCTCAAACGATCTTCAACAAAGACAATCAAATTCAAGCAACCAACTTCAAAAGGCCGACGAACAAAGATCCAAAAATTTTCAAACTAACGAATTCGCAATGATCGAACAAATTCCAAAAGACCTGTTAGTCATGTTTTATCTCGAATCTCACGGTATAGAAAGGTTTCGTATAGAGATAATTAAGAGAGAAAGGCAAGACTTTCACAATTTTTCAAATTTTATTAAGAAAAGAGAAATGAGAGAGAAAGTGAGAGTTACAAGTGGGTATTTATAGGAGAGGGGAGGATTAGCTTCCCTTCTTTTATTTTCCCTAATTTGCAGTTTAGTCCTTATTCTTTGGATTAATATTGGAGCTTTAAATTTGATACTTTAAGAATATTTATCCTTATTACCAAATACTTCTATTATAAAATTAATGTTAAATAATTTAATAATAAATAAACCCACTTAAAGTATCATAATTGACACTTTTATGATCCTAACAATCTCTCCTTAAGGGTCAATTATTCTGGGCGTTCCCTTCTTGATCATCGTGGTCTTCTATTCACATACATCTCCCAACGTCTCATCTGATCACGATGCTTCAACCGTTCTTTAATTTCTTCCTCAAACAGTTGTAGATACTCTGCATCTTCTTTACTGAGACTTGGAGTCACATAACCATGCTTTACATCATTATTATAGGATTTTAACCCTTCCAAGACTCTTTTCAATGTAGCATCACAGAACTTATGAATCTCTTGATGCCTCATAACTCTATTTTCTTTCTTGTATATAATGCCATATACTGGTTTAGAGATGATGGAGAACATCTTATGCTTCTTAATGCCAAAGAAAGTAATTGTTGGTGCAGTAAGATTGACCTTTTGTTGATAGCTTTCCACACCTAGCTAAAAATCATGTACTCTTTCCCAAATCATTGTACTTCTGATGAAGACGAACAATGACCACAGTAGTCCAGTCTCAGCATAGTCGTCTACCTTGCCAATAATACATAACAAATACATATCCTCAATATCATTCTTGTTGAGGTTCTTGTAGTCTGGCTCAGTGATTGACGCTATGCTACCATTTGCTCTCCTTACAATAATCTCTGTTACAAATTTATGCTCATGTCCTAATTCACTATAGGTTTTGATGACTTGAACAATCTTTAAATTTGAGTAGACTTCATCTATTGGCTAGCCTAGTTCCTTTTTTCTCTTAATGTAGAAGATCTTTGCATGTGGATTCTTCTAATGTTCAACACTGTATTGAGCAAAAGGATTAAATTCTTCACACATTTGTCTACCATCAGGATGTTTTTCTTCAATGGTCATCTATCAGGCGAAGATAAACGCAAGGAAACTTGTTGTAGATAAACACAAAACTTTAGATCCTGAGTTGCCTTGTTTAGGTACACAAATCTTGATTGACAAGAATTAGTGCAGGAGCTTTGGGATCTCTTTGGCAGCTTTGAACGACTGGAGTGGGCTTTTGTAGAAATAATAAAGTTAAAATTTCTCTTCTGCTTTCCCTCACAATATCATTCTTCACAATATCATTCTTCAAGAAATTCTGCATCTAATCAATGTGATATTGATGTTCATCTCCTGAAGTGTATCGTTGTCTTAACATTTAATCAACAACTTTGCGCAATTTAGCCTCATCTATCGTTTCTGACATTTCTTTCACAAGTTTTTGTGATACTTTCTCAGCCGGAAGTTCATCATCATTTGTGGCATATGTAGACGATAATTTTGATGAATATGATGATGGTTTAGAAGATGAAGATGTTGGATCAGTGATTGTCAATTCATGGAGTTTCTTAATATCCAAAGATATGAGAGTAAAATGAATCCTAGGGGATCTAATTTGTAACACCCCCAATCTGGGTTTGCAGCAGAATGTTGAATATCCGAGGGCGTTACCTCATAGATCAATAGAAAAGTTATGAGAAAAGACCATTTAAAAGTGTCCAGTTTAAAAAGATACATTGGATTTAACAAAATACTTCTTCGTAACATAAGCTCATGGCTTCAAATTGTTCGACAATGTAGGTAAAGATTTTGGTTTATAACAAATGTTCCCAAAGTGTAATACGCCCCAAATCTTTAGTACTGACTCTTCCAAAGAGTGACCCCAATGTATCTGATCACCTCGTGCCTTATTGACCTGAGAAAACATGCTTAAAACGTCAACATAAAGTTGGTGAATTCATAGATTTATGTCAATCAATAGTAGGAACGCAAGATTTCTAAGTGTTTGATTAAGCAACAGATGCAAAAATCAATAAAACGTAATTTGTTTGTCCTAAGCTCTTGACAATGAAGCTCGCCAATGTATGATGCATTTAATTGTCATTTAATGCCGTGAATGATATTCTAACTCTGGCAAATCTCCCAAATCCGACATGGTATACATTTGTTGTCCGGCAACCGCCATAGTGAGCGCTACTCACCCAAACGGGGATGTCAATCCCAAATAGATCTATTTATAACATTCGCGTTTGCAATCTAGCAATTGATAGTTCATGATAAAAAGGCTCAGTGGGTTATCGCTACTTAGGCAAACACGTAATCATAGTATAAAATATACACTTGCGTCCAATTTGTAAAACAAAGCATGTTCTCACCTCAACAATGTAAAATATTTAAAATAAATTGTAAAACACTGGGGTATGAACTCACTTAGTAATAGTCACTGCGGGGGGAAAAAAAAAATAAAAAATGATCATATATCAAGTACGGCAAATGAATCACCACGTCAATACCTAATAAATCGGAAATCTTAGTCTACAAGTTTAGGCTAACGACTTTTGTATAAACTACAATAATTTACTAGTTTATATATACTGTTATCACTTATGTGGTGGTGCACATGTTTAATGTATTTGTATTCACTTGATGGCTCCTGGGAAAAGTTACGATTACACACGCTCTAGTTTACGTATAACGCTATTAATAAATATTCATATTTATTAAGTCGTGTTTCAACTCGTATAATATCCGAAAAATATTATAATCTGTCTATACCGTTAAGTGTTTACAAAAATCACTTTTATTTATAAAATGCCCTTAGGTTTTCCATAATTTCAAAACAGCCCATAGGTTTAGGAAATATATACTATTTTACATTTTTAAACCCTTAAGTTTCCACTTGTACACTTTTGGCCCTTCAACATTATAAATGTACACTTTAGGTCCTTATATGTTTAAATAGTCCATAAAGTTCCAGAAATGAAAAAAATAGTCCTTCAACTTACAAAAACAGTGAGTTGACAGATTTGAACCCTCAAGTTTCAAAGTTGACACTTTTAGTCCCTTAACTTGTAAAAATCACATTCTAAGCCCGATTTAGTTCTAACAAGTGGCAATTGGTTTTATTACTTCCAAATGAGTCACAGAAGCTGAAACTTCTTATAAATAAGCTCGGATATGCTTATTTATGCTTATTGGGCTTAATGAGCCTTATTGGGCCCATTAAGGTCCAATAAGCTATTTAAAGGTCCAAATGAAATTTCAAAAGTACATAAGCCCCTATTAAAAACTAATAAGCTAAAAAATAAGCTCGAGTGAGCTTATTTGAGCTTATTCGAGCTTATTGGGCTCGTTAGCCCAATAACTCAACCAGAAAGTTTGTAAAAAAGGGTTTCATACATTATATAACTTATTTTCTAGACTTTTTAAGCTTGTTTGGGTCTGATTAAGTTGACTTTACTTTGTGGCTTATCCAATAAGCAAATAAGCCCCAGTAATGGGCTTTTGGGCCCATTACGAGTCCACTTAGTGTTTTAAAGGTTTGGGCTTAGTCCATTAAGGTCCATTAGCTTGTTTAGGATTATTATAGACCTTATAAGCTGCTTAAGCTCACAAGTAAGCTACCTAAGC